>NQII01001391.1:496390-507599 GCA_002778355.1 Clitarchus hookeri | reverse complement strand
TGCCATGGATTACGTCACGAAGTCGTTTAAGGTCTTGCACTGTTGTTAAGAAAAGTTAAATAAGTGTAAAAAAATTAATATCTAAAACTTTGCTGATAGATTATAATTTCTTCCCAACGGACACTTGGCGATTGTGTAAAGTTAGACGAAACCACGTGGTCTAAATGAGTTCAGCTTTCTTGCCATCGCTCTTAGCCGTCCACCATAGATCAATCTGCTCCGCTTAGTAACAATAACACGTGCATATGAGTACTTGACAGTGTCTCTGACCACTGAATCACAAGTTTGGTATTTATTTAAGAAATTATGGATGTTAATAACACAATTAATGTGGCTCTCTTATTTTCATATTTATTTTATTTTCTACAAGTTCTAGCAGACAATCCGAGCCTTAGCTCGAACGTCCTAAACGGCGTATAAAAATGAGAAAAACTCGTCATTCTGTAACATAATACAAACGCGATAACACGTATGCCACATTACTATCCGAACACTTCACATGAACAATTGTAAACCGAAAACAAGAAAGGCGTTCAACCTATCAGCCTAATTTACATAGTTGCTCTTTTGATTAACACAGTCAGTACGCCGCCTGATTGTCAGTGCTAAGGTCGAATATTTGCACATTTCCAAGAAATATGGAAAGCGTTCACTTCAGCCTATACACAGGCCAAAGCCTCTTTCTTGTAAGTTAAATATTTGCGTTTTGCACCTGTCATGAACCTACTGACGTATGCAATGAGAAAATACAGTTTTCCATTTGTTGACACAATACAGCACCCAAAGTTATCACACTAGCATCAAAATGTAGAACGAATTTCCTGTCGAAATGAGGTAACTGGAGAGAGTGAGATTTGGGCAGCTCTTAACATAGAGGTCTTGAGAGGAGGTAACTATACAACAGGAGGAGAAGTCAAAACATTTTTTACATGTTTAAAATATAAATCTAATCATGGCTTCCAAATAAAAAGTCCATTATTTCTCTTTAACAGATTTAATGGCGCGTTAATCTCAGCGAAGAGAAGAATGCATTTTGTGTTATTATGTACTATCCCTAAGAACTTTCAAACGTCCCTAACATTTTTGGGTGCCAAGAAAAGGAAGTACTGGGCTAATCCTCTCAGGGCCCAGTAAGACTTGGCCATCAGAAATTACATTTCCGAGTACTTTTACATGATCGGAAGACCAAGTAATTTTCTCGGGTTTTACGGTTAATCCTTCTTTCATGAGAGCTAATAACCTGCTTCACATTAGGAAACTCGTTCTTACAAAGATTTACTATACTCAAGTACATCATATAGATATGCAATTCCCAACAGATTTCCATTGGAATGGGTGAAGTATATGCTGAAGAAAAAGAAAATGTGCTGAAGCACCAAGAGGGACTCCAAAAGATATGCACTTCCACACAAACTCCCATTGGGTGCGAGTAGAGGTTCTGAAACAGGACGTAGATCATATTGGCTCATATCAAGCAATGCACAAATCTTCGCACTCCCAAGTTGTTGAAAACATGACCAAATGACGGAAGGAGAAATGTCTAAAGCAATCCAAGAATTAACCTGACTGTAGTATACAACAAGTCTAAAGTATCCAGGGGTTTCCTTGGGGCGTGAAAACGTAGGGCTATCATACATGCTATGCGACAGTGAAACTACCTCTTCAATCATCAACCTAGTCAACATATTTTAAAACATTTTTCCATCCGGAGGCACTACCGGACAGTGTTAACAACACGAAGGATTAGGATCACTAAGCATAATTCTGTAATGCTCCTAACGGGAGCTAATGCTCTCTATGCGGGAGAAATAACATCAGAAAACTCCGACACAAACTGCTCAACCTGGCTTTTCCCTAAACTCGCAAAGTCATATTTATTTGCAAGTAGAAGCTATGGTAGAGTGACAACACGAAAGGAAAACATTAATACACCAACCTTAGAAGTCAATAAGGGTACCAACATGAACCAGGAAGTCCATGCCTAAAATAACTTGAAACGGCAAATTAGGTATTATCAAAAATGCAGGATTCCCCAAGAAATGATCAATTTTCAAACATGTAACTACTTTCGTGCAAGCGCTCTGTATGCCGCAGTGAGCCAAGCTAAACCGAGTGGTGAATACAGGCTCTATTTGCATTAACCACTTTAAACGATTTATAAGAAGGATATTACAAACATTTTGATTAATTAACGTATGTGTAACACGTGTATCAACCAATGCCGTATCCAAGTCACCCCAGATATTAAATTAAACCAGAAGGGAGGATTGGATAAGTACCCTTAACACTTGTTTTTCTATTCTTAATTCTTTTACTGCAATGTGACAATCGATCGGATGTTATACGACTAGCATTAATTATTATCGCAATTTTAAATGAACTTTTATCGTACACTTGCAACTAGCGAACGAAATCTTTNTACGACTAGCATTAATTATTATCGCAATTTTAAATGAACTTTTATCGTACACTTGCAACTAGCGAACGAAATCTTTTGCTTACTATTTCCTTCTTTCATGCAATTTTTTTTGCTAACAAAACGTAGGTGCTGTATTATCAGTTTTGCTTATCGCTCTTTAGTTATGTAAATGGAAAGGAGAAAGGGAGGAAATCGAGAACTCTAACTTACATTAGGAACTGCGGTGCCATAAAATTACGCACTCAAGATACGCTTATTTGTCATATGACCTTGTTATATTTAAACTGCGGAATCGAAATTAATCGACGTTGAAACGCCTCGATAGATATAAAATGGTAGGCTTGCAATAATCGCGCATATACGCCGAGGATTTTAAAGTTTAAAAAGCTGTGTCAGAAAATGTGCTACACAGCTCAAAATATCTTGTAGACTTTGGCCGGACACGCTAGCTTGCCGTGTTTTCGACGCACACGTTACTGACAAAGCCGCAAGGGATTCGGACGTCGGCCCTTGCTCAACGAACTAGAGTTCAATTACTCCCGACCATCTGCAGAATGTGGGCTGCTCGAATTTCCCCTGAACAAGAGGAAAGGGGAATGAAAAAAGGAAAAGGTGGTTTCCCTAACCCGATTTCAGCTTCTGCTGCTGGCCTACGTACGCTGGTAGCCTGTCGTGTGTAAGTTTCCTATATACGCCAGGTAACAAATGCGTGTTATACTTCTGTTAACATAAGCGTATGTTATTTCTTGTCAAATTGTACTTATACTTTAACCTTAAATTATATTTCATTTATGATCAATATAAATAAAAACAGGGAGAAAATAGGTGTGTTGGTAATGCCAAGTAAGAAACAGTTCTTATGCAAAGTATTATTACACTGAGTGCGCACGAATGCGGTGCGTTGTTCCTTTGGTGTAATTTTGTAGATTCGGCGAAGCTTTGTTTGCACGAGGCGGAGGAATATCCTGGAATTAGAACTTTAGCTGGGCTTCAGAAGAGTCGGAAGTAAATCGTATTATTAGTCACGAAATTATATTGTTGGAGTTGATCATCCTGCAGACGTTTTCATCCAGGTACCCCATGTATAAGTAGGTCAAATTAAGGCCATATTTCACGACGATTTTTTAATTGACTATCTGAAAGAGATTTACGCAAGGACCACATAAATGTAAATATTTGTAATCAAATGATTTTAGTTTTCATAATATAGCACCGAAAAGTATAATATTTCGGAATATGGTAGTTCAAGTTTCTCTGCTCCCAATTAACTTTGCTAACTTAATCATATTATGTGATCCATATCATAAAGACAACATATTTTTTAAATATCAAGGATATTTAACTGTCGGTACTGGGGTACTGGCATCCTGAATTTATTTTAAAATAGGAATTTATGTTTTTTCTAGAGAAAAATAATCCTCAATTTCGTAAGATAGAGCTTCATGAAAAAATAAGACTTTGTGATATATCGGGAAACAATAAACCGATTATTGCAAAATGACAAACGAGTAGCACAACGGTAGTTGTCATGTAAAATCATGTGTTTCCTTTAAGTCAGACATTTATTTTCAAAATGGAGACCATATAAACATTTTAGCCTTGGATGCTTTAATTACGAAACCATGTAACTAATTTCAACTAAATTTTGTTTGCTGGCAGTATCTATCACAAAAGTCAAACAAGACTACACAGAGGTTCATTGTTTTGGTCATTTTGTAAGCCCGACATGTAACAATACAGTTTTAAGGTTATATCTCGGAGAGTAATTAACAGACTCCTGCCAAATTCGGCAAACAAGTAGTAATACCGCAAATAATGCAAATTTATGTGTTTTAAGTGCGCCAGCAATTGCGACCATATAAAATTTTTTAACTTAGTATGTTATAACAACTAAACCATACAAACGAATTCAACTTAACTTCGTATTCTGGCTAAATATATTACAACCATCGAATGTGTATGCACGGAATCTCTTTTGCCAGCAATTTTGTAATGAAGCACAAAATGAAAAATTAAGATTGTATGCCATATCTCCAGAAAAAATCAACTGATTTCTACCAAATTTGGCAAACAAGTAGTAAAATAGGCCACGAAAATTTGTATGTTTTCATTCAGTTAAACGCTTATTTAAAAAATGGCGGTCATAAAAACATTTCAGCTTAGTATGCTATACGTACGAAATCATATAATAAATTCAAACCTAACTTTGTACATTTGCGGTATATATTTAAGATATGGATTTCATAAATGTGGGATTTAATAGTGTTTTGCATGATTCCACGGGAGTTTCATCCTCTCTCCCATTCCTTGGTCGCCCTCTCAGTCATTTCTTGTTAAATATACGGAACATCCACTTCCTTTCCTTCATCCCCCTTGGTGATGCTGACCGGGATCGTTTGCTTGAGGACGTCCACCGCAGGCTCGGGGCAGCAGAGCTACAGATCACGGCGAAGATGGACCAGGGCATGGTTCCGGTTAACTTTAAGTTAGGAGACCTGGTTCTTTGAAAAAAATATGTACTGGCAGATATGGGAAGGAATGTGACAGGGCAGCTGATACCGAAATGTATAGGGCCTTTCAGAATAAATAACTTTCTAGCACCAAATACAGTAAGCCTTATATCGCCCTGCTCCAGCTGGTTATTTCGCAAAGCACACATCTCACAGTTAAAGCTCATGTACAACGATAGTAAATGTTGATTGCTCAGGCCTGAGCCTGCAGCCTTGGTGCCTAGTTGAGCTATGTTCTCGCCCCTTGTTTCCTTTATCTTTTTCCCGTCTAATTTGGTTGTTTTGGTTTTCCCCTTTCTAATGCCGTGTTACTTTTGCTTGATTCCCGCCTTTCCACCGAGTCGAGTCGAGCTTGCCCTATCGCTGCTGTTGTCGTGAGCCGTGATGAGGAGTGAGAGATGTCTGCTGGGACTGTCTGTGTTCGTCCTGGTTCTCCACCCGCAACAGCCCCAGCTGCTGTTTGATTGTGTACCTGATACTNCGTGATGAGGAGTGAGAGATGTCAGCTGGGACTGTCTGTGTTCGTCCTGGTTCTCCACCCGCAACAGCCCCAGCTGCTGTTTGATTGTGTACCTGATGCTCGAGAAGAGACCGCTCTGATGGCGCTGAGTGGATTCCACTTGGCTGCCCGCCGTCCCCGGGAACATCTTCAACATTTCGTCATCGAAACGTCAATATGGAGCTGATCGCTCCGTTTGTTTGTAATCGTCGAAACTGCTAAATGTCATTTTCAATGC
This sequence comes from Clitarchus hookeri, assembly GCA_002778355.1. NCBI lineage: Eukaryota > Metazoa > Arthropoda > Insecta > Phasmatodea > Phasmatidae > Clitarchus > Clitarchus hookeri. Next base: position 501,933 of record NQII01001391.1, on the reverse strand, counting down.
GTATAAAGGAACTCCCTCCTACGTTACAACTATTGTACTATTCTACTACTCTTCATTCTCTTCTACGTGCCTATGTTCTTTCCTTCTTCAGTGTTTGTGTCTGTCGAGTCACGATGTTCAGAGATAGTCACCAGGGCACTGGTTTTGGGTTGGGAGTTGCGACGGTGGCGCCACCGCGCGAATCGTTTTCGGATTCGCTCCTCTATAAGGCGACATGCTCCTTGGCTGACTCGGCTCCCCTCCTGTTTTCTCCCCTCATTTCCTTCCCTTGATTACCCCTCCTTGTGTGTCACATTTTTTTTAAAATTCAGGGCCTTATTTATATAAGTTGATACACGCCTTGTGCACGTGAAGAAGATCGTCGGGTTGACGCCTGCTAGAGCTAATTAAAATTGTTATATGAGCTAAAATTGCCAGTTTACCCGTGCTTGGACGAGGGTGCTAGAGACGCCGTTTAAATAATGTAGTTGCGTGAGCGGCTGATTATGCTGGAGCTCGCAAAAGGGTGAATCGTAGTCGCCGCTTTTAATTTGTGAGTCAGTTTAATGCTTTTAAATAATTACTTGGCGTAGTATAGTGTTTGTCTTGGGCTTTGCAGTGAGTAAATTTTTTTCTAAATTCTGGTTTTGGACGCCTGCATGAATTGTAGTTTCGGCCTAACTAATATCTTGCTTTCTGTATAGTTCCCATTGATTTAGGTGTTGTCTATAGTTTTTGTCTGCTGCTCAATCATTTAATTAAAGTTTAATTGTCGTTGCCGTGCTACCACTACTTAAACGTTGGGCGTAGTCTGTTGAAGTGTTCTAATTGTCGTCGTCGATTATTTATTCTAAGGAGCTATGGCAAGGGTCTACGGACGGCTTCCATCGATTCACTATTTTAACGAAATATTTTATTTCAGATTTTAACTTGTATTTTCACGTAAAGGAAGCTTTACTGGGCTTGAAGCGCTGCCCGCCTTTAGTCAAATTGCTCCACTAAATACCTTGAATTTATCTAGCTACCAATGTAACTATTTATATTTTAGAAATGTTTTAATATTACTCTGCTCGTTTTTTCAATTAAATATTTATTGTATATTTTGGAGCAACGTAATACTTTTGAATAAGCAACTACGCAGCAATTCAATATTTTGTATGAGTGTTCAAAGTATTTCTAGTCAATAGAGTTACTTTTTGATATTTTTGAAACGTTTTACACTACTTGGCTTGTTTGCCAGTTCAATAGCTATTGTACTTTTGAGCTACGCAAATACTTTGAAAGAGCAATCTATATATATCTATATATTTGTTCGGACGAGTATAACTCCCAAAAAAATCAACCAATTTTCATTCTGTTTTTTTATAAACCTTCCTTTCGTTCCCACGAGTATTTGTACGCCTTTATTTTTTATCTGTATTACCTGCAAAGGTACTAAAATCTGCAAAAATCTCATTTTTACCATGCTTTCGCGTCAGGAAGCGCCTTTGTTGACAGCTGTCTGTTTAAACATTTCAGTTTGTTGTTCTCTTATTCCATCAGAAATTCCCTTTCACTTTAAAAGAACACAGTTTTCAGTCATATTGGAATTTGCAATTACAATAAATATAGCTCAAGGGCAGTCATTGCAAATCTGCGGAATAGATTTAAAAACAGAATGTTTTTCACACGGCCAATTGTATGTGTCGTGTTCTAGAGTAGGAAAACCATCCAACTTATTCATACNTTTTTCACACGGCCAATTGTATGTGTCGTGTTCTAGAGTAGGAAAACCATCCAACTTATTCATACGCACGGAAGATATTGCAACTAAAACACTGTATACAAACAAGTACTTCAGTAATAAAGATTTTGAAAATTCTTATACTTCTTTCAATTAATTTCACAGAAATGAATAGAACCAAAATATTTTATGCCATAGCAACGCGTGGCCGGGTAAGCTAGTTTTATATATTTTTATGAGTTTTTTAATCTATATTTATTTGCATTGTAAGCATTTAGCGTTTAGAATTTTACATGTCATATTTTTTGTAAATGTTCAATGCAAATGTTCAATCCCAAAGTGCTGCTAGTTTGTAAAATATTCTGAAATTACAGAGATTGAAAGTGACATCGTCTTTGTATTATTTGTGCTACGGCACAAAATTATAAATTAAGGAAACTAAATTCCTACAATGTATCAGAAAACGAAGATGATAAACTTCTGGAAGGGTAAATGTAAATAACATTTGCAGTCGGAAACCGATTTGGAGTTTGCCATTCTCACATTGCAGTAAACTTTGTAGAACTGGGAATGTTCTAAAATTACAATATGAATCATTGATGGCCGTGACCAAATGCAACACTATAAACAGCACCGTTTGTGGGTAAACAGCCTCCCACAAATAAGCGTGGTCATACTATACTTAACATGTAGGCAGCACACTTCCAGGCTTAACAAGCAAGCATGGAAACATGCTCCGGCCGTTGTAACACAGTTAAAGAACACGCTGTAATTATTAAGTCATATTAAAATCTTCACGTCACTAAGTCAATAGTCTGTTTCAAGGTGTTAGGTCCGTGGAAACGCTAACATTAATAATAATAAAATAATATGAAATAAGGAAATTTCCATGAAATAAACTGTCACACGACATCGCTGCCACACGAGTAAACGTGAGCGCATTTGTTCTAATTTTACTCCTGCAATTGTGGTTCTACGGCGGACTTCAAGCACAGCTCCTGCGGTATTCGTTAGTGCACATATCCTAACTTGTTTGTTTTTGTGATAACTGGATCCTTCTGTGTTAAATAAACACGAATTATTTCCGTAATTCTTACATAACTCTGCTATAGCAATGGTATACCACATTTTCACGGTTTTCATTATTTTTGGTTTTCAANTCCGTAATTCTTACATAACTCTGCTATAGCAATGGTATACCACATTTTCACGGTTTTCATTATTTTTGGTTTTCAATTTATTTTCACTATTTTTTATGGCCTTATCGCTAATTCTCAACACTAAATAAATTTTAATGACAACTTTCACCACTAGGAGCGCGCCGCCACCATCACTCGTAGGAAACCTTTCACTGAGAAATGAAGAGCTCGCATTAATAATGTANCCACTAGGAGCGCGCCGCCACCATCACTCGTAGGAAACCTTTCACTGAGAAATGAAGAGCTCGCATTAATAATGTAGCTCGCATTAAAAATGTAGCTCTATTTTGACAATTTTTTTTCAAGAAAAGCATAAAACTAAGCTTGACGCATTCTGCGTCCCTATATTTTATTCGTCAGAACACACGCTCTGGCGAAGCTCGCAGGCAGACGACCGCAATAAGGATTAAGGGTTTTGTGGACGTGCTGGAAGAGTGACGCCAGGAGCCTCGCAGCTGCAAAGGCGTGCTACCAAAGGTTTCTGAACGTGCAACTGTTCCTGCACATGCAGACGACATCCGGAGACAACGGAAGGCACCAGGGCGCGGACACAGCTGNGTGTCGACGTATTCCTCCGCCCTATCACTGAGGGCTAGCATCAAGTGCTGGCGCCTCACGCCGCAGAGCAGATTCAATACCTACTTCCAAACTTCAGCATTTGGCAGGTATCAAGGTAAATAAAAATATTTCTGTATACGCATTCCTTAAATAAAAAATATAACATTAATACAAAATTGAAGTAAGATCTGTATGGCCTTACTTGATGGCTTATTTAAATAGTGTACACACTATTTAAATACAACTGCCAATTTTTTTTAAACAAAATTTTGTATTAAAAAAATTTGCAGGTAATAAATGCCCAAATTGCTTTTAAAAATTTAAAATATAACAAAATTACTGTTCTTCGCCTGTGTTCTCTGTGCTGCGCTGCTTCAATCTCGTTTATTTTGCTGTAGCTTCTCCGATTCTATACTGTAATAGCACCATAGCGCGTTGTGAAACACACGTTTTCTGGCTAATTTCATAACATACCTTAGTTTAATTATTTTCAATTTTAGTTTCTTCTTGTGCAATTTCTTTCCAGGTTGAATATAGGCATATACGATGCCAGTTATTTATATGTTGGATTTGGCTGGAACCAATATTTCACGTGAATTATTTCCATCCTACCGAAATTTACTGATAGTGAAACGTTGATTTATTTACAATAACGGACTNATATTTCACGTGAATTATTTCCATCCTACCGAAATTTACTGATAGTGAAACGTTGATTTATTTACAATAACGGACTTGAAATGCACGTGAAAATGGTAAAAAATTAAAAGTAATTTTTTGCTAAAGGAAAACTGGGTGTAATTTTCTTGATACAGCTTTTACGATATTCGTATATTCAGCTGGCAAAAATATTTCTTCAGTCTACTACCTTAAAGCATATGTCTCATGCTATATAACTAAAGCCAGACTTAGGATATACGTGCACAATTTTTTGGAAAGATGCCTAGTATTTCCCGCCAGCTGCCACAAGAAATAGCCTTCTTCTTGGGACAAAATATATTTAGCTCCTGGCGTTAGATCAGTTATGTAGCAAGCATCAATGCCTTCTATGTACATTTTTCATTCCATAAGTTGTACGATTTGTTGCAAGTAAATACTTTCTGCACAGGGCGATTGCAATTTTTTTCCACGGCATTTTAGTCAAAAACGTNTACGATTTGTTGCAAGTAAATACTTTCTGCACAGGGCGATTGCAATTTTTTTCCACGGCATTTTAGTCAAAAACGTCTAAACCTATCAGAAGTGGATATAGATCCTTGATTGATGCAAGCATTTCGATTGGATGGGACCAGTTACCAAAACATCCATGAAAACGGACATCAGTTGGCTAAATCCTCCAAAAAGTTCATACAAGCAGATGGAACATTCCAATGGGTTCAAGAGTGAGTGAAGAGATTTGGGTGACTATTAACACTGAGGTCTTGAGAGCCGATGAGGGTGAAGCGAGATGAGTATGGAGCAGCACCAGAATGGAGGGNTACGATTTGTTGCAAGTAAATACTTTCTGCACAGGGCGATTGCAATTTTTTTCCACGGCATTTTAGTCAAAAACGTTTAAACCTATCAGAAGTGGATATAGATCCTTGATTGATGCAAGCATTTCGATTGGATGGGACCAGTTACCAAAACATCCATGAAAACGGACATCAGTTGGCTAAATCCTCCAAAAAGTTCATACAAGCAGATGGAACATTCCAATGGGTTCAAGAGTGAGTGAAGAGATTTGGGCGACTATTAACACTGAGGTCTTGAGAGCCGATGAGGGTGAAGCGAGATGAGTATGGAGCAGCACCAGAATGGAGGGNCGACTATTAACACTGAGGTCTTGAGAGCCGATGAGGGTGAAGCGAGATGAGTATGGAGCAGCACCAGAATGGAGGGATGGGTGAAACGGGAGATCCTCGATAAAACCCGCTGACCAGCGGAATCGTCCGGCACAATTCCACATGCGAAAATCCGGGAGTGACGCCGCCGGGAATCGAGTCCGGTTCGCCTAGGTGGGAGTTGAGTAGTCTAACCACTACACCACCACGGCCCCACCAATGAAGGAGAGTTAAAGAATGAAATGAGAAATGATTGAGGGG
>NQII01001391.1:423079-496316 GCA_002778355.1 Clitarchus hookeri | reverse complement strand
GGGGGGGGGGGGGAGGAGGAGTGAAAACTTGTGTGGTACGTGAGAGAGGAAGATGCGGCCACGGGGCGTTCGGCGGACCGGATCTCTGCCACGAAATGCGAACTAGCGGCTGTTTGTTCAGGTTAGTCCCGGGGCCTTCGCTAGCCCCGGGGAAGTTGGGTTCGCCTCTCGGCATTCTAATGAAGCGAGGAAGGGCCCCACCTCCAGAGACACCCCTGCCCCGTTTCCAAAACCCACGGGGTGGAACTGTCAGTTCCCTCGCCTCGCTTCGCTTAGGGCCAACTCGCTAATACGCACCCTCTTACACCGGCCGCGCCCATGCGGAAGGCGTTCGTCGACCGCCTAACTGCTTCCCAAGGAGCTGCCACCCTTGTTAAACTTGCAGGCAACAGGCGACAACGATTAAGGGTGCTGCTCACTGGAAAACAATTATTATTTTATATTTGTATGAATTATAGTTCCACTTGTAGACATTACTTCTAAATCATCTTTTTTAGTGCAAAACAATTATTAACACCATATTTCTGGCACGTTGACATGTCAAACTCACAGTTTTAAAGTTTACGGGACGTTCAAATAATAAGTACGAACATAGTTACCGAAATGAGATGAATCATATTGAAATAATATACCATGAGATATTCAAAGAATTCTTTACAATCATCTTATGAAATGTTACCACGATTCTTAAAAATTGCTCAAAATAAGGCAATTTTCGCATATTTCAGATTTNACAATCATCTTATGAAATGTTACCACGATTCTTAAAAATTGCTCAAAATAAGGCAATTTTCGCATATTTCAGATTTGTAGAAGTGAACGTATTTTTTTGAAATACATTATGCTAAGCATACCTAAAAATTACTTAAAATATAATATTTCGGTTACCGTTTTAACATTTTCTGTTCATTTTTTTTGTTTATTTTATTTGTACGTCCTGAGAACACTGCAATTTTGATTCTAACATGCCATGGTTCAAAAAACNACAATCATCTTATGAAATGTTACCACGATTCTTAAAAATTGCTCAAAATAAGGCAATTTTCGCATATTTCAGATTTCTAGAAGTGAACGTATTTTTTTGAAATACATTATGCTAAGTATACCTAAAAATTCCTTAAAATATAATATTTCGGTTACCGTTTTAACATTTTCTGTTCATTTTTTTTTGTTTATTTTATTTGTACGTCCTGAGAACACTGCAATTTTGATTCTAACATGCCATGGTTCAAAAAACTATGATGTCTAAAATTATTTTTATGTGAGAAAAGATTATTTACAAGTAATGCCTACAAGTTGAACATCTCTCACAAATCTGTGCATCGGAGATAAAGGGCACTATGTCACAAGTATGGACCTTTACATGAGTGCTCTTTACCACGATATAGTTCATTTCATATAAGAAGGCCACATTCAGACAGTCAGATAGTGGCAACTTGATGTATTAAAAACAAACAACCTGCCATTTACAAAATCCTGTATCAGCTGATGCACGAAAGAACAAAAGTTAATATTATGTTGGCTATTCTGAGNCGGACAGTCAGATAGTGGCAACTTGATGTATTAAAAACAAACAACCTGCCATTTACAAACTCCTGTATCAGCTGATGCACGAACGAACAAAAGTTAATATTATGTTGGCTATTCTGAGAGTAGTGTCGACGCACATCAGACAAGCAGAAAATACGCGGATAAGAAAGAGTTCATACATTAATTAATACATTTTATTTTACGTGGTCATAAAACAGCAGTTTTTAGTTTTAGAAACGAAACTTCGTGATAAAATAGTAATGTATAGGTGTTCTAAATGAGATACACAATAAAACGATCTGTATCCAAATGTAACGAAAAAATTGAAAGTTTCCAGACTCTCCAAACATGTGCTGCCATCTTGTGAGTTACAAGTGCACCATCTGTTACAACATGCTCTTCCACGCTTTCTGTTATCTATATCCCGAACTACACCTAGAAACATATTATAGTTTTGCTGTTTAAAATAACGTATTTACGCGCATATACAAATGGTTTTATTTTCCTACGAGCTCTGTATAATTTTTAAAGTAATATGTATTTCGTGTACAGCGTTTACGAACGACCCTACACACATCCACCAAGCTCCGTTTACGAATGCAGCGCCACCCAAGCAGTTCACCAATTGCCACACGTAGCAGCACCTCCTGGACGCGCTGACTCGCCACATCAAAGCCTATTCTTGACACACCAGTCGATGGCGAATGGATACATAAACGAAAAGGCGCGCCGATTGTCAACTGTTAAGTATGTGGCCTCCTTATATGGTACACAGTATACTATGATGACTAACAGTGCTCTTTACTACTGACTAAAGAGCTTATTGTGTGTAGGAGATAGTGCTTTTCACTCAAGAAAAGAGCATGGAAAATATAATAAGGTAGTGTCAAAAACTTGGTTTTGTGAAATGTACATAGTGTCCTTTACCTCCGATGCAAATAAGTATAAAATGATGGCGTTTTTGGTGACCAGTACCTTCAAGGCCCGTCTACGATCGGCCGTACCTCTAGACGTGGTGGACGTGTACCAACCTGGACGTCAAGTGACGTCACACTGATGCAGTCCGAATATGGTCTTGTAATGCGTTGTCCGAAATCGAGCTTCAAAATATGAGACCAGATCGCAGTAAATTCAATGCGCTACATACAAGCTCTCTTTATTTGTTGTTGCGTGGTGGTGATCATTTGAAATTAGTGAAGTGATGATTATTTAATGCTAGCATATAGTTGTTTTAAATGTTAATAATCTTGACATATTTAAAATTCCCATACTTTAAACAGTTCAGACTAAACGCGGACGACACTAATAATCATTTCGTCACGTTCGTCTTGAGAAAGCCCACCTTGCACGTCCATTGTTTACATTTACAACGTAAACATTCAAAGAATGTGTGACGTCGTAAAATTGGGCCATGTACAGATTTTAATTATTCACTTTTTTATGCATTTGTGAGACCTAANTATACAGATTTTAATTATTCACTTTTTTATGCATTTGTGAGACCTAATATGATTTCACAGGAATTATTTTTCATTGGCACATTAATTATGTTAGTTGGCATGTAATTTCACTGCTCGTTAAAATTTTTATCTTTATTTTATTGTAAACATATTTATATGTCTTTANGTTAGTTGGCATGTAATTTCACTGCTCGTTAAAATTTTTATCTTTATTTTATTGTAAACATATTTATATGTCTTTACACCCTATAATTTTTGTAACTTGTTAAGAAGATCCTAATATCTGAGCAGTTATTGAGTTATTGATCCGTTACCATGGTAACTAAGTGACGTGATAATTAATTCTTGCCTTAAGCACTCTCGAGATTGGTCAGTATTAGACGGCATTATTTAATAAAGTGTTTGAAGGGAATTTATAGTCATCTTGGTATTCGAAGGTAGGACGATATGTACATTTATCTGTGGTGTATGCTAAAATATTGCGTTACTCTCGTAAGATATTTGTTCACGGAATTGTTAAAACTATTACTAGTTCTTGATTGTCAAAGATCCGTATACATACTTCAGTCAACAAGTTAAGTATTAATTAATGTGCCCCACATACTAGAGCCCTTCCTAACTTTAGGCTATTCACCGTTACTTCAGCACTTTTGAAATCAGCCTTTCAAAATTGTCATTGCTCTCTACTTGCATATAATTTCGTGGGCACATTGATTAGTATGCGGCCAGTAAAGTTGGTAATGTTGGAAAAAAGTAGTTCCACACCCTAACGTTAGATTAAATCGTTAGGTAAACATTTGTGAATACAGAAATTATTTCTTTGGCTTTCTGTTCTTCTGATGCTTACAAGTGTAAGAATGAAAACATTTGTTACATACTTACTTTCCTAATAATTTGAAAGTTTCAGTTAGTCAACACATGAATAAAGTGAGAAGGCCGCTCGCAAACTGGGAGAAACGTTAGTTTGAACCAACAAAATATTTATTTTTGTATAGGATCAATACAATATTTTGTTGAGCACACAAAACTTGAAAAGCAACAAAATTAATTTTGTTCGCCTAACAAAATATACGCTTGAATGAACAAAACCGTTGTGCTGGGCCTAAGGAAATCTGACTAAATATTTGATTGAATCAATAGTATATATTTTTTTGGCCACTAATTTAATTGCCTTTGTTAAAAAATACAGCTCAAGAGTTCGTTGGTAATTTTCGTGAAAATTAGGATATCAACAGTGTTTGTTAGTGCATTTATTGATGCTTAATAATGGTACAAACATTGTAATAAAAAAAGTTCAACAGAAAACTAAAAAGTAAAGCTGTAAAACTTGAAATAATATTTACGCACAGTGTCCAGTNAATATTTACGCACATTGTCCAGTATTAAAAGTGTATTTCTTTAAAAACATCCCAATTTCATCGGTAGTCACTTTAGCTGACAATGAAAGAGCGTAGTGCTGGTGCGCGAACGTTCTAGGTTGGAATTTCGGTCGGGATTTGGGTGTTTTTGCCTACTTTCCAAAGGAAAGAAAGGCCTATGAGATCACTCTCCTGTTTGTGTGTGTAGGTGTGTGTCTGTGCGTATGCGAGACCCCCTTTCAATTTTTGAACGCTTGAACCGACTTTCACCAAACTCGGTACACATATACTACTTAGTAAGGAAACCTGATTTTTATAGTTTTCGACCAAGCCGAGTATTTACTTTCCAAATTGCGGCCATTTTAATATTTACAGTGATATGCTATATTTAGGGAACCCTTCAAACGATTTAAACTAAATTTTGTATGTTGACAGTTCATCGTTTAAGCATTGAATTTAGAGATCATAATGTTGTTGGCCAGCCATTTTGAAAGATAGTACAACTTAGAAAAATAAAGCTTTTAAGTTATACCTCGAAAATTATTCAACCAATTCTTGTAAAATTTGACACTTAAGTAATACTGTGGCAGGCTATGTAAACGTAAGCGATTCGAACTGATGTGGCACTTATTTTCGAAATGGCGATCATACAAATATTTTAGGNGGGTGTTTTTGCCTACTTTCCAAAGGAAAGAAAGGCCTATGAGATCACTCTCCTGTTTGTGTGTGTAGGTGTGTGTGTCTGTGCGTATGCGAGACCCCCTTTCAATTTTTGAACGCTTGAACCGACTTTCACCAAACTCGGTACACATATACTACTTAGTAAGGAAACCTGATTTTTATAGTTTTCGACCAAGCCGAGTACTTACTTTCCAAATTGCGGCCATTTTAATATTTACAGTGATATGCCATATTTAGGGAACCCTTCAAACGATTTAAACTAAATTTTGTATGTTGACAGTTCATCGTTTAAGCATTGAATTTAGAGATCATAATGTTGTTGGCCAGCCATTTTGAAAGATATTACAACTTAGAAAAATAAAGCTTTTAAGTTATACCTCGAAAATTATTCAACCAATTCTTGTCAAATTTGACACTTGAGTAATACTGTGGTAGGCTATGTAAACGTAAGCGATTCGAACTGATGTGGCACTTATTTTCGAAATGGCGATCATACAAATATTTTAGGNCAGGCTATGTAAACGTAAGCGATTCGAACTGATGTGGCACTTATTTTCGAAATGGCGATCATACAAATATTTTAGGTTTATTTGTTATAACTCCCACACCATTCCACCAATTAAAACCAAATTTTGTATGCTGCAAGTATCAATTACATGAATAATATATGCTAAGAAATAACCACTTTTGTAAGCCGTTTTGTAAGATAGCTCCACATGAATAAATAAAGATATGATGTCACATCTCGGGAAACAATGGACCAATTCATACGAAATTCAGCAGACAAGTAGTACTGACGCAGGTGATGTAAACCAGTAAGCTTTAAGCATTTCAGACACTTATTTTCAAAATGGCAGTTCGGCCCATATAGTTATTTTAGCTTTGTATGTTATATCGTCGAAACTACGTAATTAATTCCAAAGTAAGTTTTTATGCTGGTGGTATATATCACACCCATCAAATGTATTCACACAAAGTTTCTTTTGTCCACCATTCTGTAAGATAGCATCACACAACAAATTACAAATTTTTATGTCGTATGTCTTGAAAAGCCAATTTATTTCTACCAAATTTGGCAAACAAGTAGTCCTATGGCATACCATGCAAACTGATACGTTTCAAACGGCTAGACACTTATTTGAAAAATTACGGTTATATAAACATGTTAGCTCAGTATGCTATATCTACGAAACTATGAAACCAATTTCAACTNATTTGAAAAATTACGGTTATATAAACATGTTAGCTCAGTATGCTATATCTACGAAACTATGAAACCAATTTCAACTAACTTCGTATGCTGGTATTATCTATTTTATATATCAATTTCTCTAAACTGAGCCTCATTTCTCCGCCATGTTGTAAGATAGCACCACATAAAAACATAAAAATTTTTGTGTCATAACTCGGGGAACAATCAACAGATTTCTTCCAAATTTGGCGAAGAAGTTTTACTGTGGCAGGCAATNTTAACTTCGTATGCTGGCATTATCTATTTTATATATCAATTTCTCTAAACTGAGCCTCATTTCTCCGCCATGCTGTAAGATAGCACCACATAAAAACATAAAAAATTTTGTGTCATAACTCGGGGAACAATCAACAGATTTCTTCCAAATTTGGCGAAGAAGTTTTACTGTGGCAGGCAATGGGGGTTATGGGTCGGTGACTCCTTCGGGAAGAAGGTTTCCAGGCGTTTGAGGTGGTATGGAAGTTCTATGCTATATTAGCCAAGCCTGGTTACCGCATCGGCCGTAGAAAGGGTGGATGATGCGTCTCTTATAGCCTCTCTCCACTCACGGTGACCCAAGGCTATTAGTGCCACCCCTGTGCTTTGCTAATTGGGCTCCGCCGCCCGTCTCCCTATGGGAACCAGTTTCCTCGTGGCTGGTCAGGGGTATATGCCGTGATGGCTTGGGCCGATAGTTGGTACCTAGGCCCGATCACTTGGCGTAGTGTTGGACCATTTGGCATTCAGGCCGATGGGACCCAAGACAGGAATTTCCTGTGTGAAGAAATTCCCATGTATGGTAATGGTCAGTGCCCGATGACGGCTCCTCCAACTGTACTGCTAGTGGTGGGAAGTGGTGGCGACGGCTTGGAGGCTGTGATGACAGCAGGAAGACATTTGTGTGTAAACAATGAAAATTCTTCTAATTCAGAGCGAGGGCTGCTATCCCCGACTTCGGCATCCCGATAAATCGAGGACGTATGCCGCTCCGAGCCAATCGTACTCCACCCTTCCGGTGGGCATGCAGAGCATTGGTGAGGCGGTCGGGTAACTGAAAACCCACTAGTGCCATGGTAAATAAGTAGCAGCACGGGCTGATCGGGTTTGCCCCACCAGAGGTTCTCTCTGGTGTAACGATCACTAGAGGTTGGACTCATGCTGGCAGTGGTTAACTCTGCATGCTGGAGGAGGTCTGGAGAGATTCTCCCTCTCAAAGAAAGACCGGGCGGTGAGTGGCAACCCACTCGGGTTGTGTCCTGGAGAGACACTAGGGATCCGGGTAGTACCCCGGCCAGACCACACGCTTGGTGACTGAGTACGAGGGTCTCAGGACCTTGTGGAAGGGTGCTTTCGGACGTACTTGTGTATCAGGTCGGGGCTTCTGATTTGGTTACCTCAGGTGCATGGCTGGGACATCTGTGATGAGAGGGCGTGATCCCTCTTCCCTGCCGAGCGGGCGGTCAAAGCGCGGAATGGCTCATGGCTACGAGCGCTGCGTTAAAATATAAAAGTATGGTGGCCGAGAGGTTACTGTATGTGCATCAAGTATGTGGCAGGCAATATTAATTTATATGTGTTAAGTGTGTAATAAATGTATGCTAACAATGGTGGCTATAAAATATTTTAGCTTAGTACGCTATATCTACGAAACGATGTAACCTATTTTAAATTAACTTTGTATACTGGCAGTGTCTATGACAGTGATCGAATGTACTAATACAAATCCTAATTGTCCTCCGTTTATGAAGATCGACAATTGAAAAAATTGAGGTTTTATGTCATCTCGAGGACCAATCAACTGATTCCCACCAAATTTTTCACGGTAAGTAGTGTTACAGTAGGGTATGTAAACTAACATGTTTTAAATGTGTCAGGCCTTTTTTAGTGGTGTTAGTATAAACAAATTAGATTAATAGGTCATATATGTGAAACAATTCAACGAAATTCAACAAAATTTTATACAAAAACAGTATTCATTAGAAGCATCAATCATGGATTCAGATATACTCTTTTGCTGGCTTTTTTTTTTGCAAAATAGAGCCAGGTGAGAAAATTTAACATTTTTCTATATTTCCGAAACAATTAAACTAATTTCCACCAAATTTTGCCCACAATTAATGATATAGAAGGCTTTCTAAAGTTGCATGATTTAAGTGGGGCCAGACAATGGTTTTCATAATGTCGGCCAATAAATATAATGATAAGTTTGGCATATAAATTTAACAATTTATACAAATTCCTCTAAATACTGACAGTATCTATTAGAAGCACCGTATACAGAATGTATTTTTTAGGCCGTTTTGTAAGATAGCACCGAATAAGAAAATAAGGGCTTTTATGCCATATCACTGGGACCAATCAACCGATTTACACTAAATTATTCACACAAGTTGCTCTACGGTTGGCCATGTAAACCTACGACGTGCTTAAGTGGCTAAGACACTTTTTTCCTTCAAAATTATGGTAATGTACATATTTTAGGTTAGTGTACCTTATCATTCCAAAAATTAGACTTGTTACATTCGAAGTTGATGCTCCGAATCCTACCTTCGTAATGCAGTTGATTGCACTCTGCCTTATTTGTATGGGTCTTTTTGGGTTCGAGTCCCAGGTTAAGGCATGTGTAAATTTTTAATTGTCTCGGTACAGTTCCATATGTTTCTAATTTCATCTCTAATATATTACTATCAACAAGACACCAAGGCCAAACTATCAACTAAGCTTTTAAGAACTTCATTAAAAATTATTTCCACACATGTATAGAAAAGTCGACACATTAGTTATATCAGTACCTGAAACCGTTTAATGTACGTAGAACCAAACAAATCTTTAATTGCACTAACAAAACCCTCGTTTTGGGAAACCAAATAAGAACAACAGAATATTCATTGCCCCTATAGAAACAGTTAATTTGGTTGCCCCCCCCCCCTGAAAAAAAAACTTTTTTCGCAGTGCTGGAAGAATACGCACTGTGAATACAAGTACATATACAGCAGGGCTTTCAAAAGTGCACAGTTTACCGTGAACAGCCTTTACCAACCTCGCTGGAGCTGTGTGGTTTCATCATGAGCGATCTCGGGCGGCCAGAGGACCGCACGGCAGGTAGGCTATTTCTCTCTTCCAGCCGTTGCGTTGCGGCAGTGGTGTATTCTACTCTGGTTGACAAGCTCAATGATCATAGTTTGGCTGATAGTCATTTTTGCCGCCAGGTAGCACTGGTTTCACATTATCTATGTAAGCGAACGGGATAATTGAAATTTTAATTAAGCAAACAGAGTTGTGCAATATCATACGATTTGTATTGCTTTTTGTCCTTACTTAGAAAGTAAACATTGTTCTTCGCACTAAGAGTGGAAATATAACGAAACATGCATGTATGTTGTTCAACATTCTGTCAGAAAACTGGATTCAGGAAAACATTGTGTTATATAATTACTTTATTTAAATGCAGCAACATACAAAAATTCATTTTGATGATAGCCATCTTTCTTTCTTGTTAAATTCCAATTTTTTTTCCAACACAAGCCTGTTTACTGTTTTAGATTGTAAACACTGTTTGAGAGAGTGCATAATACTTGCAAAAAAAAGTTAATATTTTATATTTCGGCTGGGGAAAGTTTATCGCAATTCGAGCCAACACACGAAGAATACTTTTTCTTATAGAGCCTTATTTATATTTAACTGTCCCAACAAAATATTTTGTTGAGCAAACAAAACTTGAAAAGCGACAAAATTAATTTTGTTCATCTATCAAAATACACGTCTGTATTAACAAAACCTCTGTTTTGGGCCAAAAGCAATTAGACTGTCAACAAAATATTTTGTTGATACAACTGTGACCGTATCCGAAATGACAAATTCGTTATTTTGTAATTTGTCATTTCGTAAGTTTCAATTTGGACGTTCCACAGTCACTTGTTGAGCACTCCCGGCAACGCATTTGTAAATTAAGAGTGAAAATATTTTTAAATCTAAATTTAATGCTTAATATGGATAGTAATATTTCTACAACCAATACCGGAATGCTGCGAATATGTTAATAAATAATATAATAATAAATAATGCAATCACGACTTAAAAAAATTTGTTGCGGAATACATGAACAATGCACACTTACTTGCTTTTTGAAACATGCCTAGTGTATTTTTGAAGTTGTTTGGTAAAAAAAAATTTTTTGTTACACATTCGCGTATGTGTTTTGAATGCCAAAACCAACATGACGCTGATTTTGCAATTTTTTTATTTTTCTAACATGCGCTAGATAAAAATTACGAAATACCAAATTACCAAATATGTCAACATTTTTGTATACAAAATCGGATCAGGTGATCACCTTGTCAACAAAATGTGCCATTTTGGACACGGGCTGTATATATGTTTTTGGCCACCCATTTGAAATTTGTTTGCATTTTTTGTGACAATTGGGATACTAACATTGTTTGTTAGTGCTCTTATTGATGTTTAATGATCGTAAAAACATCTTAATAAAACAAGTTCAACAGGAAACTTACAAATAAAGCTGTAAAGCTTGAAATGTTTATTTGCGCATACTGTCCAATATTTGAAATGCATGTATTCAAATAATTTCCAACTTCATTAGCAGTAAGTTTAGCTGAGGTTGCTAGGGCGCAGCGGTCGGGACCGGATGATCTAGGTTTGAATCTCGGTTATGATCACATTTTTTTAAAAGATTTGATTTGGTTGCATCAAACAAACTTTGTTTGATTGAACAAACATTTTTCTCATTTAGCTTTAACATGCAAATAAATATAAATTCTCAATTTACTGCAAAATGAAAAGCGACCCCTTCGGAACATCAGCGCACCTTGCGGTCGGAATCTTCCCTACGGAAAACTCCCCTACAAAGAATCTCGGTTTGTTCCCAAGCTGAGTACAGTAAACCTTAGCGGTGGTCGTCTTTGTCGGAGGCCAGGAGGGATGGGACATCTTCCCCAGATTACCTCACGTCCTCAAGCGGAGGTTAGACCTTGTCCACGATAGCTTGTCCGCGGAAGCCCAACTGCTGATTGGTGCACGTGAACCTCTGACATCACAGTTCTCCGTCCCAATGTCCCAACGTCCCATGTCCCAAGATCATTCGCGAACTTCAACTTTCGTCCACGGAGGCACGCGCGGACGTGNGCAGTAAGTTTAGCTGAGGTTGCTAGGGCGTAGCGGTCGGGACCGGATGATCTAGGTTTGAATCTCGGTTATGATCACATTTTTTTAAAAGATTTGATTTGGTTGCATCAAACAAACTTTGTTTGATTGAACAAACATTTTTCTCATTTAGCTTCAACATGCAAATAAATATAAATTCTCAATTTACTGCAAAATGAAAAGCGACCCCTTCGGAACATCAGCGCACCTTGCGGTCGGAATCTTCCCTACGGAAAACTCCCCTACAAAGAATCTCGGTTTGTTCCCAAGCTGAGTACAGTAAACCTTAGCGGTGGTCGTCTTTGTCGGAGGCCAGGAGGGATGGGACATCTTCCCCAGATTACCTCACGTCCTCAAGCGGAGGTTAGACCTTGTCCACGATAGCTTGTCCGCGGAAGCCCAACTGCTGATTGGTGCACGTGAACCTCTGACATCACAGTTCTCCGTCCCAATGTCCCAACGTCCCATGTCCCAAGATCATTCGCGAACTTCAACTTTCGTCCACGGAGGCACGCGCGGACGTGTCCGAATTGTTTGTTCTGTTTACATTTCATCGCGTGCAAACGGTACCAGTGAATAATGATGTGTTGATATCGAAGCGTGAAGATTGAAAAAATAAAACTCGCTATTTGTTAAAATATATAACCTTCAATCTCGCAGCCGTGAAAACGAAACTTTAATAAATAAAAATACAAAAATGTACTGACTAGAGCAAGGAAAAAAAAAAAAAAATCTAAATGAAGTTAAATTAAAGAAAAATCAAAAAGATACTCACTCCCATAACTCAAAATTAGAAAAAAAAATAAAATTAGCTAGAAATATCAATACTTACGAAAAATCGCATACAATTTATTGACGCGCCGATTTAAATGCACTCTAGTTTCAGTGCCTGAAAGCTTCGCTTCGAACGGTGTCGAATTTGGTGCACTCTGGTGCCAGTATCCGAAAGTATAGCTCCGGACGTCGCTATTGTAGACAGGCACGTTGGGACATGCGTCCATTGACGAAGCAGGTTTGCGGACGAGCTATTGTGGACAAGGCCTTAGGCGAATTGGAGTGAAACCACGGGAGTAGGGNAAATAAAACTCGCTATTTGTTAAAATATATAACCTTCAATCTCGCAGCCGTGAAAACGAAACTTTAATAAATAAAAGTACAAAAATGTACTGACTAGAGCAAGGAAAAAAAAAAAAAAATCATCAAAATGAAGTTAAATTAAAGAAAAATCAAAAAGATACTCACTCCCATAACTCAAAATTAGAAAAAAAAATAAAATTAGCTAGAAATATTAATACTTACGAAAAATCGCATACAATTTATTGACGCGCCGATTTAAATGCACTCTAGTTTCAGTGCCTGAAACCTTCGCTTCGAACGGTGTCGAATTTGGTGCACTCTGGTGCCAGTATCCGAAAGTATAGCTCCGGACGTCGCTATTGTAGACAGGCACGTTGGGACATGCGTCCACTGACGAAGCAGGTTTGCGGACGAGCTATTGTGGACAAGGCCTTAGGCGAATTGGAGTGAAACCACGGGAGTAGGGGGGCAGGATAACAGCCCTTGGCTCCCTCGCACGACCACCTCCTAGCCGNGTTAGTGGAGGGGGGGGGGGAAGAGCATGTCGTCTGCGAATTTAGCGCCGGCTCCTTCCTGCGCGGTAAATCCTTCCGTGGGACGGATCTCGCTGGAGGGTCGTTAGGCAGGTGTGACACGCACTCCCTCGCGCTCGCCTTCATTTCTTCAATTCAAGACGTTCCACAACACTATATTATTATTAAAGCAGGAATATCTAATTAAAATATTTGGGTTTACTCGATTTTATGTTACTGGTTCTCATGGACCGGAACGCATATTTCGTGTTAGAAACAGTCGTAAAACTTATTCTTAAGTTTTTAATTATAGAACATAAAAAATTTGCAATATAATTTACTGTCTTTTTTTATACTTTGTTTTAAATGCATTAAATATATCTATTTAATTATAATTATAGCAAACGCTGTTAATTTGTAGAATAAATCTCAGCTGCATAGCTTTTACATGGCTAACTTAAAATTTTAATTTTCCTCTTTTAAGGTTATAGGCATATGAAACGTGAAACATTTACAGTAGTAAAACAAATAAAACAAAATGTGCTATTATAATCTATTTTAAGACTTGTTTAGGGCAATCGATTTTTTAAAACAACTCAGACATGCCTTTTAAATATCTGTACGTTTTACGCTTATTTAACACTGTTTTTAGCATACTTTCCGAAGGAAATAAAGGCTTGCGAGATCACCTTCCTGTCTGTGTCTTTGTGTGTGAATGTGTGTGAATGTATGTGTGTGTGCCTGTGTGTGTCTGTGTAGGTGGGTGTCTCCCCCCCCCCAATTCCCCTTCAATTTTCGAACGCTTCAGCTAAATTTCACTAAACATGGTACACACATAATACTCAGGAAGGAGATCTGATGTTTATAGTTTTTAATCACTTCGGGCACTAACATTCAAAACGGCGGTGTTAAATTTTTTTTGGGCGATATGTCATATCTCGGGAACCATTCAAACGATTTAAAACAAATTTTGTAGGCTTGTAGACTGTTGTGTTCGCATGACATTTTGAGATATAGGCCCTATATTGTTTTTGGTCAACCAATTTTGCAAAATAGCACCAATTTAAGAAATAAATATTTCAAATTATATCTTGAAAACTATTCAACCGATTCTCACCCAATTTGGCACTAAGTAATAATATGATTGTCCATATATACCAAGGTGGTTGAATTGCAGCTATTTTCAAAATAGCTGCAATTGAAAAGTTTTAAGTTTATTTAGTATAGCAGCCATGCCATTAAACCAATTTCGACCAAATTTTCTATACTGAAAGTTACTATTACAAGCATCATACATACCAACAAATAACGACTTTTGTTGGCCATTTTGAAAGATAGCGTTATACGAATAAATAAAGTTATTATATCATAACTCGGTAAATAATTAACCGATTCCTACCAAATGTGGAAAATAAGTAGTACTGGTGCAGCTCATGTTTAAGCCATATTAGACACTTATTTTCAAAATGATGACCATATAACTATTTTAGCTTAGAATGATATATCGTCGAAACCATGTAATCAATTACATCATAACTATTAACTGTATCTACATGAATCATCTTTTGTCCACCATTTTGTAAGATAGTGCCATGCGAATAAAATTAAATTTTTATGTCATATCCCGGGAAAGAATTAACCAATTCCTATCAGATTTGGAAGAAAAAGTAGTACTGACTCAGATTATGTTAAGTGGTATGTTTTAAGTACGAAATACACTTATGTTATAAATGGCGATCATAAAGCAATTTTCAGCTTAGAATGCTATATCATTGAAACCATATAATCAATTTCAACTAAACTTTGTATGCTGGCAGTATATATTACAACTATCAACTGTATGTAC
Source organism: Clitarchus hookeri (assembly GCA_002778355.1). NCBI lineage: Eukaryota > Metazoa > Arthropoda > Insecta > Phasmatodea > Phasmatidae > Clitarchus > Clitarchus hookeri. The sequence continues at coordinate 481,461 of NQII01001391.1, read as the reverse complement.
ATAGAGAATCTTTTGTCCGTAATTTTGTAAGATAGCGCCATTCGAAAAAATGAAGTTATTATGTCGTAACTCGGTAAATAACTAACATATTCGTACCAAATTATTAAGGCAGATTATGTCAAGTGGTATGTTTTAAGTACGCCTAACACTCATTTTCAAAATAATGGCCATATAACAATTTTATCTTAAAATGCTATATCGCCGAAACCATGGAATCAATTTCAACTAAACTTCGTATTCTGGCATTATATATTACAAATATCAGCTAAATCTACATAGAGCATCTCTTGTCCTCAATTTTATAAGGTAGCGCCATGCGAGTAAATAAATTTTTTTGTCATATCTCGTGAAACAATTTACAGATTCCTTCCAAATTTGGCAAACAAATATTACTGCAGCAAATATTACTGGCATGTTTTATGTAGGTCAGGCATTTATTTTCAAAATGTGGCTTTATAAATGTTTTAGCTCAGTATATTTTANACTGGCATGTTTTATGTAGGTCAGGCATTTATTTTCAAAATGTGGCTTTATAAATGTTTTAGCTCAGTATATTTTACTAACGAAACCAATTCCATCTTAACTTTGTATTCTGGCAGTACCTATTACAACCATAAAATTTGTATATGCAGAGTCTCATTTCTCTTCCATTTTGAAAGATAGTCCTACTATTAGAAAATAATGACTTTATCTCGTATCTCGGGAAACAATCAACCCATTCTTAAAAATTTTGGCGAAGATGTTATACTGTGGTAGGCCATAATAATAAAAATTTTTTTTAAGTAGGACACACTTATTTACAGAATGGCGGCTACAAAATCATTTTAGTTTTGTGGGCGATATCTACGAAACTATGTAATCAATTTTAATTTACCTTTGTATATTGACATCATATAATAATAGAAATTGCTACTACATTACTTTTTTGTCCTCCTTTTGTGACGATGGCAACATGAAAATTATGGAGGTTTCATGCCACATCTCGAGGATCAATCAACTGATTCCCACCAAGTGTTACACTGAAACATTTTAAATAAATTTGTACCAAATTGTGCACACCATAAATGTACAGAAGGCCATGTAAATTTACGTGATTTAAATGGGTCAGAGAACTATGTTCAAAATGGTGGCTTCATAAATAATTAAGGTAAGTATGACATATTTTGAATAATTTAACCAAATTCAACCAAAATTTGTATGTAGACAGTATACATTATAAGCATCGTATATAGAGTCTCTCTTTCTTTTTTGCAATTTAGTAAAAACGTCAAATAAGAAAAAAATAAGAAAATGAAGTTTATTATGTCATATTTCAGGAACTATACAACTAATTTCCATCAAATTATTCACAGTAGTGCTACGGTAGGCCATGTAAACTTACATGTTTTATGCGGTTCAGTCACTTATTTTCAAAATAAAGGCCATGAAAATATGTTATGTTAGTAAACCTATAATTCGAAACATTAGGCGGATTAAATCCGAAGTTGATGCTCCAAACCCGACTTCTGTAATGCAGTGGACTGCACGTTAGCTTATAGCACAAGTTTTTCTCCGTTCAAAGTTCTGGGTAAGGAATGTGTGTGTTAGTTATTGTCTCACTACTGCTGCATAAGTTTCTGGTTTCATTTATAATGTTATTGCTTTCAAAGACNTGTGTGTGTTAGTTATTGTCTCACTACTGCTGCATAAGTTTCTGGTTTCATTTATAATGTTATTGCTTTCAAAGACAAGTCAAGCACTTCCTACCAACTCAGCTTTTAAGAAATTATTTAAAAATTAATTGCACACATGTTGAGGAAAGTAGGCTTATTTGTTATATCAGAAAGTTCGTGTTGAATTATACAACCAATTATATACTGTATGTATGCTTTATGGTAGACCGTGCATCTGTATACTAATGTAAATTAACTCAATTCTGATAATANATTATATACTGTATGTATGCTTTATGGTAGACCGTGCATCTGTATACTAATGTAAATTAACTCAATTCTGATAATACATTTATATACTCAACAATTTAAGTACAAATATAATAAAAACATTTTAGATGACATTTTTTTTTTACATTTTTACAGCCACTACATTAGATACTGCACAATAAAACAAGAGGAGAATAAACGAGAAATGCAAGGTGGAATTTCGTTGGTTCTTCATAGAAATATAATTCTAATTAACCCTTTTTTNAGGAGAATAAACGAGAAATGCAAGGTGGAATTTCGTTGGTTCTTCATAGAAATATAATTCTAATTAACCCTTTTTTATAAAATAAAACAAATAAAAAATATTAAAACAAGAAGTTTACCAAGTAATGTTTACGAAATAAATTGAAAATTCAGATATGAGAGTTATGAATGAAATAAAATAATTCTATCTCACTTTTTATGGAATGAGGGAGACTCAAAATATAATAAAGAATTTTGTTAAATGTGACAGTGTTATACTTATATTGTATTTCATTATTATATAGATAATTACATTTATCAATACATTTTATGAAACAAATGTTTTAAGTTTTGACAATTTTAATCATTATCTGCTTGCTTTCACACGTAGCTGGGCTAATGAAAATTAGGTTAAATTTAAACGATCTAACATTAATAATAGCATAATTCAATGTTAAATGTTTTGAAAAAATTTTTCTACAGGTCTTCAATCGTTCGAACTCAATATTGAACCCAATATTTATATGATTCTTTCATTATGGGCACTGTCTACTGGCTGGTAGCAGCGAAATTTAAACAGGAAATCCCATGTTAAGGACATTTCGCCTCAGTGCGTTAATTTTAAAGATATGCGTTTAGAAAAAAAGTATTATTCACTAANTCCCATGTTAAGGACATTTCGCCTCAGTGCGTTAATTTTAAAGATATGCGTTTAGAAAAAAAGTATTATTCACTAATGTTTTAGAAGAAGGTATAGAACAAGCGTATATTTTCAATACAGGTAGGTAGTATGTACTTTTATGTAAAACATAAATTTAAAACATTCCTAGCAAACACTCTAAAAAAATGTAATGGAAACATCTCCACTGTAGGGAACTTCTCGTAAAAAATTTGTGAAGAATATATTTTGTTTTAAGCGCTTATCTTTAAAATTAGCCCTCTGAGGCGAAATTTCCTAAACATGGGATTTCCTATTCAAATTTTGCAGCTGCCAGCTGGTAGACAGTGCCCTTAATTGGCAGAAATTTGCCGGGAAAATTCGCAACAAGCGGCCGCGGTACGCTCCTCGCGCAGGACGTTGTTACTTCCGGTTGTTCACCGGCTTTGAGTAGAGAGGTTTGGCTGGCTACTTACATCAGGGTATTTATGTTGGAACAATTTCTTGCACTACGTAATACAAATTTAAGCAATTAATTTGGGTCTCCTCAGAATATATATCTAGTCGACGATGATCTCATACTTTTTCTGCTTAACCACTTGATTATATTTGCAAATACGTTGAAATTCCCATGTTATGAATCTCTACAAAAGACTATCGAGACGTTACCTTAGAATTGTTAATTTTAAGTCTTGAGATATTTAAATACTTCTGCAAAAAGCCTGGAAATAAATGTCCTATTTCTTTCAAAATTACAATCCTTATAGGTTCTCGGGTTGCCCCTTGTTAGTGTTCGTCATCTTTCATAACATCNCTATTTCTTTCAAAATTACAATCCTTATAGGTTCTCGGGTTGCCCCTTGTTAGTGTTCGTCATCTTTCATAACATCGCTAGTTAAAAATGATATTTCCTTAGTGCACCAAAACGTACATTAATTAAGGAATTTATACACTCCATATTTCGTGCGATTTTCATATCGAGGCATTGCTAAACTGGAACACTGTGCTTGAATATGAGCTTCCATAGTTTTATTAATTTCATACTGAAAAATCATTACGCAAATCAGCACATTTATTCTTTATGATCATAGGTTTCTTATCACATCAACTTCGGTTACCGTAGTTACTTATAAGCTTTTCATATTTAATTTTACGTTTGTCAGTGACCGTGAGGTCACGAAATTGAACTTGTCAAATATCTTGCTGCACACTCATAACAGTTTCATACACTGCAGTAAAATTACAAACCTATTAAATGTCTCTACACCTTCCAGTTTCTCTTCGACCACCAACCAATGGGTTCATAAAATCTTAACCTGCACTATCGCAGTAAGTTCATCACTTAGTTTTCTGAACGCTAAAATTTTTTTGAATTCATCTTCGGAGCGTTTTGTATGGGTGTTATATTTCGAATAATCCATCCGCTAGCATCACTTTGGAATGAGATAAACAACTTCCTTATCTGTATCACGACATCAATTTAGGTAACTTTGTTGTGTTTCAGTGTTCTTTAAATCGTCCTTGACGACTGACGATAAATCATTCGAAACCGCGTAGGTGCGTTCATAATTCGGCTAGCAATCTCTCTCACCAGTATTTCGTACTTACAGTTACAGGAAAACTGAGAAGTACGTTTTAGTTTAGTGAAAGTTAGGTCCATGCTTTCATGACCGTCGTGTACAACGCTTAAATGTAATTCCACACGAAATAACACAAGAACATTCGCTTTTTAATGCAGTAGTCGTTTATGTATGGAGCAGTAAAACTCAACGTTTACTTTCNGAATAACACAAGAACATTCGCTTTTTAATGCAGTAGTCGTTTATGTATGGAGCAGTAAAACTCAACGTTTACTTTCGAAAATCCGAACTGAAGATCGAGCCCGGAGCTCTGTGAAGATCGAGCCCGGAGCTCTGTGATTGGTGATCGGTGTTTGCTACTGCACGGTAGTCGAGGCCTTTTTTTTGTGAGTAGTGGCCGTGAATGTTAACAGAGGCAAAGGTACTTTTTTTTAATGTTCCCTATTTATCTTGGAAGGGCAAGCAGCTGTATTATTTGTCGGGAAGGCATCCGACGTTNTACTTTTTTTTAATGTTCCCTATTTATCTTGGAAGGGCAAGCAGCTGTATTATTTGTCGGGAAGGCATCCGACGTTCCAGCATGTTGCAGCGAGTGACACGTTATTATGGAGTCAGAAGGCAGGATATGACGGGGGACGGGGTGAAGGAGGGNCCAGCATGTTGCAGCGAGTGACACGTTATTATGGAGTCAGAAGGCAGGATATGACGGGGGACGGGGTGAAGGAGGGGAAGACTGGTCTGCGACAATACCGGCGCACGAAATGAAGCTGTTTGCTTGCATGACAGTCGTGGGATAACGTGCAGACAGAGCGGCGCTAAACGACCCGAAAGGAAGGATACGAGATAAGTCTGCCGCGCGCTGTGCAACGCCACTCTGAGCGGGAATAAAGGGCTCTTCATAACCCTCGCGGCGCAATTCACTACAGGCGAATATCGCAAATCCCCTGGATCCCCGCGTGCCTCGCTCGCAAATTGTCCTTGCGCGTGAAATTGTTATCTCCCCGTTCTTAACACCTGGCAGGTTGTCGCAAGTACAGGTTACGAACGACGCCAATTTACGTCTACAAATTTCATGCACATCTTCTGAACCGTGAATCTCAAAATAAAGACGTCGGAGTTTGAACTTTGCTTGGGAAGCTCTTCATCTCAACGACACGGTAGCTCTGTGTGTGTGTGAAACTTAGTGTAGAATCAGGTAAAAATTATAAAAAACTTTTCCATACTATAAATTATTTTTATTATAATTCTATGAATGAAATATAACACCAGGCATTAAAATAATGAGTGGTTTCAAAGTCGCTGAGTTAAACAATAATCAATGAAACTTAACAAGGCAAGCAAGACCTCAAAATTTGTTACGTTTTTTGCATTGTTTAAATAATTAACATTACGCGTTTTGTAGATCCCGGTATAAAGCATTTCTTTGAGGTAAAAATTATAATTTAAACACGTGTCCGGAAAAAAAAGTGTCGGCTAAACTTTAAGATGAGACAACAAAGACAAGAATAACGTACCATTGCTAACTTCGGACTGTCTGGAAATGTCTAACACTCATAACGAGCAGTAAACTAGCAAGCACACACAAGCANACCATTGCTAACTTCGGACTGTCTGGAAATGTCTAACACTCATAACGAGCAGTAAACTAGCAAGCACACACAAGCAAGGCACAACACAGAGCTAACACCAGCTTAGGCCTACCTTGCAACACTTTACCACACGCCATTGCTTAGTGGCTAAGTTTCCGTTTTCAGACTTATTACTATTTTTGTGCCAGTACACGGTATAATAATTGTATTGCAATGTTAAACTGCTGGGACTTATATTACGNACCATTGCTAACTTCGGACTGTCTGGAAATGTCTAACACTCATAACGAGCAGTAAACTAGCAAGCACACACAAGCAGGGCACAACACAGAGCTAACACCAGCTTAGGCCTACCTTGCAACACTTTACCACACGCCATTGCTTAGTGGCTAAGTTTCCGTTTTCAGCCTTATTACTATTTTTGTGCCAGTACACGGTATAATAATTGTATTGCAATGTTAAACTGCTGGGACTTATATTACGTCTAGTCAGCTTTAGGTAGTGATAAATAATTTATTTCCGCTTTTAACAGCACTCTATTACAGTTGAGTTGTATTTTATAAAGTAGTTAAAAAAATTTTGTTGTAAAAATTTGAAAAAAAAAAAAAGATAAGTTTACCATTTAAGTTTTAGATAAAAAAGTTTAGTTAAATTTAATAAAATGGTAGATAATTCTTGCAAAATTAAATTTAAGGAACATTACTGTAAATTAAAAATAATCTGTGCATGGTGTAGTTACTACCTGTTCTTGTGATCAAAGAAGGAATTTCGGAAAAAGTGTGATTGGGGGGTCCATGGAGGTCACAGTACTCCAGCGAGTTCCTTATACCCCCCGCGGGGGTCCGGGCCGCCACTTACACGTCCACGGGACAAAACTCGGGTTTCCACACGACGTGGGCGGAAGCCGTACGCGCAAACACACGTCTCTGGTTAGTGTGTAGTATTCAGACGTAGAGGAGGTGACGCGTGGTCTCGGCCTGCACTATGCAGCCAGCGTGGGGGGAACAGATGAAGAGAATGTATCGATACTGAGCAATACGTATCGATACTGAGCAATACGTATTGATACTGAGCAATACGTATCGATACTGAGCAATACGTAGCGATACTCGTGTGTCTCAAGCACCTGCCACTTGAGGCAAAACGTGACCGTTGATTACCACACAGGTAATGCCGATGCTCGTGCGCATGGAAGCAAACTAATGGAAGCAAACGTAACGTCAGTTATTTTCAGTCTAATGCGATGTAATATATATTTTTTATTTGGGCTTGCACTCCTTTCTTGTTTTTAAATATAGTTGACAATATATTCGCTACAACTTGTCTAACTATTTAAGTTTCACACAGTATGTATTTTCATTAAAAATATAAGTTAAGTTTTTGCAAAAGTTCGTCAAATATCGGTATTCTCACGAGGAAAAAATTAAAGAATTTGTCTCCACCATTTCTTAGTTGATACACAGTCCTTTAACTGCTCCGAGTACTGGTCTCTTAACTTTCATATTGTCTTACATCTTTTTTCCTTCCTTCACAAGCAAAGAAAGTAAAATAAACTAAGTTTCCTTTCATCCATCTTTGAATAACATAAATATAAGTGGTGTCAAATCGACAGCGACGCAGGCAGGCCCAACTGACTAACGATAGTTCCAATTTGCGGGTACAAGTATGTTACGGACCACTCGTCTTAGGCTTATTTCACACGATACGCTCTTTTTTTATTCACGCAGGTGTACTTCCGGAGCCACTTTTCATACGATACGCATGTCTCGCCATCCGAACCCACATGAATAATGATTTCCCTATCCAGTATGACATTATACACGATAAACCGCGGACGCAAATGTTCGCCAATGAGCGTCATCGTCATGATACCCACATGCGAAACTCCGTAAGCGTCCCCGTCAGGAATCGAACCCGGTTCGCCTAGTTGGGTGGCGAGTAGTCTGACCACTACACCACCATGGCCTTCACCAAACTGGCCTTTGTTTAACCAACGTGATAAGTATTTGGGGATATAATTCAGCATCAGTCATGATTAATCACCAATAAACTTCACGTCAACAAAGTAAAATACATTGAGTGCGGCCTCGACAACAACTCCCTCACGACTGAATCACGGGGCGTGTGAAGAGAACCATTAATGGTGTAGTGAAATACAAATGAGAAAATAATGCGCAGAAGTGGAAAACGCGTCGGGTGCTAAACACACCAAACTGATATCATCGCTTTCTACTAACGTGCTGTGAAATACGGCGTTGCGCGGCTTACGTTTCTCGAAAGGCAATATGCAGACGCGGAGCAGCTCTCGGCCACCGCTCTCGGCCACTCTCACTACTGCACTGAACAACTCCACCCCTTAATGCAGCGGCAATGGATTCGCCCAACTCACCCGACGCGTTTTCAATTTCTGCACATCATTTTCCCAAATGGATTTCGCTATACCAAAAACGGTCCTCTCCACATGCCCCTTTATTCAGTCGTTGAAGTCTAGCCTGCGCATAAATCTTTTCGCGAAAAACTGACGGCGGCCCTATGTACAACTTTTTGTATGGGTGATTCACAGTTAATTGAACGCTTTCGAAATCAACCCTTGCAAAATGTCGNGCCCTATGTACAACTTTTTGTATGGGTGATTCACAGTTAATTGAACGCTTTCGAAATCAACCCTTGCAAAATGTCGGTGTCCCTACCTGCAAATATATTAACGAGCATAATGACTGTCACGATCCCAATAACGTTGGTAACGACGCAGGAAAATTAGTTCTATGTTTTAACGTTGAATTAAAAGCGTTGAGTAAAATTTGCGAACATCTTCTGAAATTATTTATTTATATTTCTATTTTTAAATTCATTTACGTGTAAGAATGAGCACATTTGTTAAATATTTACTTTTTTAATAGTTTCACAGTTTCACTTGACCAAATAAAGAATGTGCATACAAGCAGATCTTAGGCAGGGCTTTCAAAAATGCTCAGTTTACCGTGAACAGCTCAGACGGCCGAATACACTGAGTCAGGGGATCGCCCGCACCGGCAGAAAAAAAAAAACTGATCCTGCGAAAGAAACTTTAGGAGCTCGTACCATACACCAAACATGACGCACCCACCCCGTGTGAAAGGAGCCTAAGTTCCGTGCTATTCTATACACACACACACACACACACACACACATATATATATAACATTTGTTAAAGCGATATATTTTTTTTAATGCCAGATCCCGTTATATCGAGAAAAAACTCCTAAAATCATTTTTTGTAATGGATTATTTTGAAGTCTTTGAATACCATTGAAACGCGTTATTAGCATGATGTGATTGAAAGAATATTCAGTACACTTCCGTTATTTATTTGCGTAAAGAGCTATATAAAAACACTGAAATAAGTTCCGTATTTGTTTGTGTACTGTAACATTCCAGGAAATTAAGTGTTAGCGTCACAAGTCCAAATTAATGTGGCATTAAGATGGCAGTTTACCACACGAGTTCAGTAACTTGCTTATGTAAGCGGAAGTTTAATTCGGGTATTTTTATCACCACCCTTAGCTCACGTTTCTGTTGTGGAAAGCCGCAGAATAGCTTCACCTATGGTCGAAAGTACAATTTGATAAAATTGAGACGTTATTCAACGCAAGTTAATTTGGTAATTTCCTGCTGCAAACATTTTTGTGTCCGCTAGCTAATAGTCACAAACGTTCATAATTCCTCTGGTTCATAATTGAAAAATTCCCGAGGTTGGGAATTAGATGGATAGTAATAATAATTTTACGGCCGAACTGCTTCTACTTCACTCCCCTTTTCGACTACCACTCCTTTGCGAATCTGTACTTAGGAGGGTTAACGGTTAATGAGATTTCAAGTTTTTTTTATGTCTGTGGAGGCTGTAAACAAGAGTCGCAAAGCGAAAATTACTGCCGCCTGACGCGAAGTCTGAAGTTGAAGTAACAGCGATCTGGCAGACATGGAAATTAACTTCTCTTTCCTCGCAGCGACAGTGAGGCCGAACGTCTTCCCTTGAACATTTCCGTACTGTCATAGCAGCAGACTGGATGTAGCTGTTTCTTCGGTTAGGTGATTTTAGAACGAACCCTTCAGAATTAAACCTTGCCAGTATTTGGGAACATTTCAAATTGAACACCAAATGAGTACATAGAGTAATGTGGGTATCGAGCTGTAACGTTTAATTTTGTGACTTGTGAAGATGGTTTCTTCCCTTTCTTCTCTGTGAAAGCTGACGTAAAAATTACAGTTTGTCTAATTATCTGAGAGTAATTTCGTGCTATTTTAATTTAATTATTGGAGAATTGTTAGGACCTTATGTAGCATCTAGGTTTCGTTTCTCGCCAAACACGAACCAACTTAAAAGACACGTGGTTGGAAATTATAAATTATTTCCATGTTTTAAACGCAACCGTAACTTACCGCTCTATGCCGATATAAATACTCAATATTCACCCTTATCGACTCTTTCTTTCGTTTAGCTTTATCCGTGTAGTTTTATAAAAGAAACCAGACAGCACTTGGTAAATTACAAGTGTCTTCGGATATTTGAGGCCATGACTATTCCGCATGGGCGTGCAAAAACTAGCCACGCATTCGCAAACTACCCTAGGATAGATTAAACCGCAAAAACACCCATTTAGTTAGTATAGATAAGATTAGGTAAGGTACAATTTAATTATAACAAGAAGTTACTGATAACTAATGAGCCTACTTTCCTCTACACGGGTNTCTTTCTTTCGTTTAGCTTTATCCGTGTAGTTTTATAAAAGAAACCAGACAGCACTTGGTAAATTACAAGTGTCTTAGGATATTTGAGACCATGACTATTCCGCATGGGCGTGCAAAAACTAGCCACGCATTCGCAAACTACCCTAGGGTAGCTTAAACCGCAAAAACACCCATTTAGTTAGTTAGATTAGGTAAGGTACAATTTAATTATAACAAGAAGTTACTGATAACTAATGAGCCTACTTTCCTCTACACGGGTGNAGATTAGGTAAGGTACAATTTAATTATAACAAGAAGTTACTGATAACTAATGAGCCTACTTTCCTCTACACGGGTGCAAATAAATTTTAATGAAACTTCTTCGCCAAATTGGAAAGAAATCTGTTGATTGTTTCCCGAAATATGACATTAAAATGGTATTATTTCATTTAAGGATATCTTACAAAATGACGGAAAAATAAGGCTTTGCATACGCAATTATGATCGATATAATAATTGATAATGCCGGCATACAAGTTAAGTTAAAATTTTATTTGTAGTTTCATGGACAAAAAAATGTGAGCTAAAATATTTATATAGCCGTCATTAAAATAAATATGTGTGCCTGACCTCAAAATTTATCAGTTTACATTGCCTGCCATAGTGCTACTTGATTGCCAAATATGGTAGAAATTGGTTGTTGTTTCGGAGATATCACGTAGTTTTAATTTGTCATGTGATCTTATTTTACAAAATGGAGGACAAAATAAATATTGTGTAGACAAATTTGATGCTTGTAATGTATACAGCCAGCATACAAAGCTTCATTGGAATTAATTTCATGGTTTTGACGACATAACATACAAAACTAACATGGACTATATAGACACCATTTTGAAAATAAGTGTTTGACATACCGAAACATATCAGTTAACATCACCTAGTGCTTTGCTATATTTGGTAGGATTCGACCAATTCTTTCCCGAGATATGAAATAAAAATTATATTTACTTGTGTGGCAATATCTGAATTAAATGATTACAAATTGCTCAGTAAGCATACTAAATTTGGTTCAAATCGTTTGAATGGTTTCCGAGATATTACATATCGCCGTAAATTTTAAAATAGCCGCCATTTCGAAAATAAGTGCCCAGTGTGGTCGAAAACTATAAAAGTCAGGTGCTCTTATTTAGTTCTATATGTGTACCGAGTTTGGTGGAATTTGGTTTACGCGTTCAATAATAGCATGGGGAGGGGTGCACACACACACGCACACACGCAGACATACATAAACAGATAGGAAAGTGATCTCATAAGCGTTTCTTACCCACGGAAAATAGGCTAAAAAACATATTCACCCAATATCCAAAGTTGGTTTAGACGGTCCTGCCAGTTTGGGGTGCTACGTTGTAAAAATGATGGGTGTAGTTTACTCGCGGTTTCGTCACATTTATATTTTCAAACCTTTGAAAGATCACTCCATATATGATGAGTACAGTTGTGTCCTAAATATGGCACGTATCACTTTTGTTAACATAAAGGTATCTTATTATTTTAAATTTAACCTTTTCTTACATTTCATTTATAAATACAATTTTTAATTTATAATTAATTTGAATACAAATAGAGCAAATGTAGGCGTTTTGGTAATGCCTAGTGAGAAATAGTTCTTATGCAAAATATTACTACACTGAGTGCGCACGAATGCGTCGCGTTGTCCCTTTGGCGTAATTTGCTAGACACGGTTAATCTTTGTTTGCACGAGGTGGAGGAATATCCTGGAAGTATAACTTTTGCAGGACTCCAGAAAAGTTGGCTGTAGCCATGAATGGAGTATAGTAACGCTCATGCGCAGTCAAGATGGCCGGTCACGAACTCATGAGCATTAACCACGGTCTCTGCGGTCCACAGACACTCGTGGTAAAAATATCTTATGCCCGAAACTGTTATTGTGCTGCCGAAGTCACATAGCCTCGGCAAACACCGCACGGAACGACAAAAACAGCAACCAGGACACATTTATATTTTTAATGTGACTGTCTGAATTTACAGCCCGACGTGTTACTCTCGCGACACGTAGAGCAGAATTTTTCGGAACCATTTAGAAGGCGCTGATTAACTAAGCTAGTTTCAAAGGCGGTGGGCAGATGGGAAAAATTGGAATACAAGTTGCTGACGAAGATGTTACAGCTAACACATACCAAGGGTAAAATTGATATAGTTATGAGTTAAATCCAGCAAATTCCCGACTTTTAATTTTAAAAAGCGTACTCACAACTGTAGGGAAAGCTTGCCATACAACTTTGTTTTGCAGCACTGTGTGTCGTTTCTCACGACATGGCGAAAATAGAAATAATTTTTAATCTAAAACTGCTGGTCGGGCGACAGAATNACTGTGTGTCGTTTCTCACGACATGGCGAAAATAGAAATAATTTTTAATCTAAAACTGCTGGTCGGGCGACAGAATTTGCCGGGCTTATGTCAGATGTAACAGTGATTTGTTTGACTGTTCAGTTTTAAGTGTCGCCTCAGGTTGTCGCGTCGTGCCTGTCGGATCCATGTGATTCNCAGTGATTTGTTTGACTGTTCAGTTTTAAGTGTCGCCTCAGGTTGTCGCGTCGTGCCTGTCGGATCCATGTGATTCCCGCATAACGGTTTCATTTTGATTCGGGAGAAAGGATTTGATGTCAATCCTGCCTGAACAGCGAGTGTTACATTTTATTATGAGATATGCAGGTTTCTCAGAGCACCCAGTATTACAGCTCTACCGCAAGTGTACGGATATTTCTTCCAACCTTTTAACAATGTTGCATTATTGTCTTAGCTGAAGACGTTTCGAGCTACAGTGTGACACCTATCCATTAAAAAATATAATTACGACATATAACGGTGAGTCGTTTGACTGTTTGGCATAAAAAAAATATCAAAATAAAACAGATGAAAAAAACACTGGGAAGGTGTAAATATGTGCTGTCTTAATTTCAACTTTCTCGGGAAAAAAACTGCCTCATTGCAACACATTATGTTTATAAAAATCTACGGTATTATTATATCTATGCATGGGTTTCACTCGCTAGTTTCTTCAATATATTTAACTCTTATTTAGGCGAAATTATATCCCATGAGTAAAAAAATATTCTAAACAATTATTTAAAATTTGCTCATTTATATGCATTCAAACTGAAATATTGTTACCGTNTGAGTAAAAAAATATTCTAAACAATTATTTAAAATTTGCTCATTTATATGCATTCAAACTGAAATATTGTTACCGTTTTCTCCTTTAGAGTACCCATGTTTCTGATTATCGCATTGCAAATACAACTAAAAAGAAAATCACTAGAACAGAAAATTTTGATTACGAAAGTAACGACACGCGGATGTCACACCACAAAAATTATTTACCTCCACGTTAGAAATATATATGTAAATAATATCTTAGTCTGTGAGCNCGCGGATGTCACACCACAAAAATTATTTACCTCCACGTTAGAAATATATATGTAAATAATATCTTAGTCTGTGAGCTGACCAAGCCAGGTAGCGTTAGAAACATATATGTAAATAATATCTTAGTCTGTGAGCCGACGAAGGCAGGTAGCGGGTACGTTCTCTCCGGAAAGTGTACCACTTCCGGAAATGATGTATTCTTGGGCTTAAAATGTTCTTTCGAGTACAATAACTTTCTATAATGTATATAACACGATGTTATGAACTGTGATCAGGCCTTAGCTGCACCACCTGCCTGATCACACCTCCAAACATTAATCCAGGACACGAGCAGTGATTGCAGAAATACCTTGCGAAAGGCAAAGCAGAAACAGCCTCCAACGGGGCCGTAAACTTACACAACGCGCTCGATATAGCACAGTGTAACCCTGAGAACGGCGTCTTTTGTCCTCGGGGCATCGGACCAAGAGGACGTCTGGAGATGGGTGTGTCCGGCTGTCGCTAACCACCACCTGAGTCAGCCTACGGCAGCATGGACAAAGTGGTGACTCCCCAATTAGCTTTTAAGTGACATAGTCCCTTATTATAATTAGCTAACATTCTATTATTTATTCTAAAGCTCCCCCCAAATAATGATGTAAATAAACATTTATTGTATTAAGTTAAATAATCAATAAACCCCCGCATTATACTGTTGTACTCTACTTAAAACTATGTTATATATAATTACGTCTCTACAGCTATTTTTATTATGAAAGAATCATAATTCATTTTATAACAACACGTAACTTCCGTTTCTCTGGGCGCACGAATTTTCCCGTGGAAGTTAGTGTTCCATCGCGGAACGATTTGGTTGGCTTGTAGAAAATTTGTCAAGAAAGAAGCAAAGAGCCATAATTTGTACCGCGTTCCTGGGATAAGGATAGTTCGTTTAGTCGGCCAGCCTATTTATATTTGCAATTCCACCAGGACATGTGTTTTAATAGCCCGATTGTATGCAGTTTGCTGAGTGATTTCTCTTTACCTACGGATCTCAATCTTCATGTGAGTTCACAACTTCATTTTTTCACGCCGTCGCCTTCTTTATCTCAGAGGTCCTGAAAAAATATATCATTTTAGTCGCACAGCTTAGTGTGCATTAACTACACTAAACTGTTCAAAGACGTCATAAATTTTTTTATAGAAAACATAAAATTAAATAAATGAGTTGTTGAACATTCATTTTTTATATTAGAAATAATAACATATACAAAACGTTAAAGAATACATTTAATAACAANTGAGTTGTTGAACATTCATTTTTTATATTAGAAATAATAACATATACAAAACGTTAAAGAATACATTTAATAACAACAAATATATTTTGTTTTACCTTGCTGTGCGTCTTGGTTAAAAAACGCAATTTTAAAAACATAATTGGTTTTACCTTCTTCCGCTCCGTTTCAATAACGTCTTCGGCGCGCGACGCAGCGTTGGCCCGAGGGAACTGTTTAAAGCGGCGCTCTGCTACCTCTATCAGAGTGATGTTAATTACGTCTTCCAGATCCACCATCCACCTCCCGAGGCGGGCTCAGCCGAAGCTTTCATACAAANTGAGTTGTTGAACATTCATTTTTTATATTAGAAATAATAACATATACAAAACGTTAAAGAATACATTTAATAACAAAAAATATATTTTGTTTTACCTTGCTGTGCGTCTTGGATAAAAAACGCAATTTTAAAAACATAATTGGTTTTACCTTCTTCCGCTCCGTTTCAATAACGTCTTCGGCGCGCGACGCAGCGTTGGCCCGAGGGAACTGTTTAAAGCGGCGCTCTGCTACCTCTATTAGAGTGATGTTAATTACGTCTTCCAGATCCACCATCCACCTCCCGAGGCGGGCTCAGCCGAAGCTTTCATACAAAACTAACTTCTGCGATCTCGAGAGAATTTCGCCTCTAGAGAGTAACTCTTTAATTAGGCCAAGAACACGAAGCCCATTGAGTAACACGATCGTACCTTTTACTTCGTTAAGCCTGATGTAAGGGCATTATTAGACAGAATTTGAAAAATTTAAAAACCATTTTAATAATATAGAGACTAGCTTTAACTGGATAAGCTTATAGCAAAAATTTATTTTAATTATCAAGTAGGTGCAAACTTTCGGAATTTCTCTTTCACGCCTTCACCTTCAGTAGTAATAAGGAATTTATATAGTTTGTTCTTTTCTTTTTCGAGAATTCATGTCTTTTAAATGCGAAAAGTTGCTTATACACCGATAGTCATTAAAATTGCAACCCAAAGAAGGACATGAGCTACCACAGCCAGAGTTATTGGATAGAATACGTTTCATACATAGGTGACAAATGATTACTTAAGAAACTTGATATGACGTACAGAAGACGCGCGGAAACATTTTCTGTGAGACCCCCTACCCTTCTCATTGGTGCCAATAACCGCTACTACATTGAGTGGAATGTCTGTTTGGAGTATGTCAGCCCACGCTTCTTCGATACCAGCCCACATGCCGCGGGTGTTCTGTGACAGGCCAGTTGTCGTCCGACCACGGACCACACGTTTTCGATAGGCGAGCCAAGGAAGCAGCGTGACATTGTGATAATCCGGGAACCATCGGACGATGTGTGCCACATGCAGTCGCGCATTGTCCTGTGGTATAAGGGGCAACAACAGGCTCCAAGCCTGCGCTATGCAATGGTTGCTGGTCAGCGTACGAGCGATGCGAACTAGGTGCGAGCGGGACTGAACTCCGATGGAATCCCTTCCCATAACTAGGTGCTGGGAAGGTATGATAGTGTACAATGAAGAACTCGGCCAGGCGTGCGGCACGGTGCCGCCAGACACGGATGCGGCCATTGCTGTGCTGCAAGCAGAAGTGGAATTCGTCGGAGAAGAAGATGGAATGCTATTCATCCACCTAGGCCCGATGTTCCACACGCCATTGCAGCCGCAGGCGCCTGCAGTGAGCAGACAATGGTAGCCTAAGTAATGGGCACCTAGACTTGGTGCCCTGATGCTACAGACGGCGATAAACCATGCATGCGAATACAGATTGATGTGCCACATGCCTGAACTCCTCAGCAAGGGTGTTTGATGTGACTGTACGACCCGCAATCGCCATACGTACCAGATATCTGTCCTTTTGCCCGTTATTACGCCGGGGCTGTTGGCTTCCGCCACATCACCCAACCCATCCCTCTTAGACCCACTGATCCCATATCCTCTTCACTCTGGTTGCCTTTCTTCCAACGCGAGAACCATTTCCTCGGTAGGATAATCCACAATCTCGATAGGCCACAATTCTCCCGTGGTTAAATGTGTTTGTATTGTTGTCTTGTTCTTCGACGTAGAGTGCATTCTGCTCACTACGTCTGTGCATTCCCGCAATGTCGCGTCCTTCAGGTGCGTCCTTCTTGGTGTTGCAGTTTGAATGGCCAGCAGTGTCGTTTATAACAGAAACAACACTCATGCGTCATAAAAAATAAGAATGCACACGTGAGTTCTTGTAATGTGTTATTGGTTAAGTTGTATCACATCAGCTGTTCTACGAATATCTTTATGGCGGGGCAGTTATTAAATGATTGTTCATTTGAAAATTGCTGCATTATTACCTAGTATAAAATAAAATAAAAACATATATTTTTCTTACGGAAGCCAATGATAAACATATAAAAATATTTGAACAACGCACATGGAATTTTAACTCTTATTTGAATTATTTTTATTGTATAGGTTTGAGATAACAGACGCATATAATTTGAGAATATAAATTTGTTTAACTAACCTACAATCCATAGTTGAATACCGTACGAATTATTTATTAATTTTGGCATTGTTTTTCATGTAGGTTAGACCATTTTATCAGCCAGCTGAACTGCCAGTCTCGTTTGTTTACATGTAATAGGATGATATTGTGTTAAAGTCAGAAATGGGAAAGAAATTAATTTTTCCTTGTTAGAGAAAGTTGTCAATATTTTATTATGTGCAAATATTTTTTGTTATAACTATGCAATGCGATAGTAGCTAGCCTATGAAAGAAGTCATTTTTCAAAAAAATAATATTGTTGAAAATGTTTACTTTCTCTGCGAACGTTTTAAATTGTCTAAGGAAGTTTTAAGCCATATTGGATTTTTCGCTAGGGCTGGGCTGTGGTGGTCTTAAGTAATCACACAGCTAGGAATTTTCATTAATTTATTGATACACGAGTCCAAATAATTATAAAACCAGGCAAGTACGATGGTACGAAGATGTAATGAAGATTACAAGCAAAGAAGAAGCCTGAGCTTGGACTACAGCCGTGATATATATCGCCTTCCGCGTACTTATAACGTGAATGCGCGAGGACTGTATTACGCACATATAAGCCCGTGAACTTAATATTTAGGGAAGAGCTCGACGTAGAAGAGGATCTACTACCGCTGCGGAGCCGTCTACAGTTTGATGTTACGAAGATGCTTCGGCTAGCTACTATCTACGACAACAAACATATTTAAATTCTCAGATAAGTCTGAATCAGTTTAAACAGCTTGCAGATCTCGTTAATAAAAAATTTTATTCTTCACCACGATTAAATTAATATTTAATTTTGATTCAGTTTGCATAAAGTTTTGCCCACGAAGATCTNTAATCCACAATCTCGATAGGCCACAATTCTCCCGTGGTTAAATGTGTTTGTATTGTTGTCTTGTTCTTCGACGTAGTGTGCATTCTGCTCACTACGTCTGTGCATTCCCGCAATGTCACGTCCTTCAGGTGCGTCCTTCTTGGTGTTGCAGTTTGAATGGCCAGCAGTGTCGTTTATAACAGAAACAACACTCATGATTCATAAAAACTAAGAATGCACACGTGAGTTTTTTTAATGTGTTATTGGTTAAGTTGTATTACATCAGCTGTTCTACGAATATCTTTATGGCGGGGCAGTTATTAAATGATTGTTCATTTGAAAATTGCTGCATTANCACATCAGCTGTTCTACGAATATCTTTATGGCGGGGCAGTTATTAAATGATTGTTCATTTGAAAATTGCTGCATTATTACCTAGTATAAAATAAAATAAAAACATATATTTTTCTTACGGAAGCCAATGATAAACATATAAAAATATTTGAACAACGCACATGGAATTTTAACTCTTATTTGAATTATTTTTATTGTATAGGTTTGAGATAACAGACGCATATAATTTGAGAATATAAATTTGTTTAACTAACCTACAATCCATAGNTTATTGTATAGGTTTGAGATAACAGACGCATATAATTTGAGAATATAAATTTGTTTAACTAACCTACAATCCATAGCTGAATACCGTACGAATTATTTATTTATTTTGGCATTGTTTTTCATGTAGGTTAGACCATTTTATCAGCCAGCTGAACTGCCAGTCTCGTTTGTTTACATGTAATAGAATGATATTGTGTTAAAGTCAGAAATGGGAAAGAAATTAATTTTTCCTTGTTAGAGAAAGTTGTCAATATTTTATTATGTGCAAATATTTTTTGTTATAACTATGCAATGCGATAGTAGCTAGCCTATGAAAGAAGTCATTTTTTTAAAAAATAATATTGTTGAAAATGTTTACTTTCTCTGCGAACGTTTTAAATTGTCTAAGGAAGTTTTAAGCCATATTGGATTTTTCGCTAGGGCTGGGCTGTGGTGGTCTTAAGTAATCACACAGCTAGGAATTTTCATTAATTTATTGATACACGAGTCCAAATAATTATAAAACCAGGCAAGTACGATGGTACGAAGATGTAATGAAGATTACAAGCAAAGAAGAAGCCTGAGCTTGGACTACAGCCGTGATATATATCGCCTTCCGCGTACTTATAACGTGAATGTGCGAGGACTGTATTACGCACATATAAGCCCGTGAACTTAATATTTAGGGAAGAGCTCGACGTAGAAGATGATCTACTACCGCTGCGGAGCCGTCTACAGTTTGATGTTACGAAGATGCTTCGGCTAGCTACTATCTACGACAACAAACATATTTAAATTCTCAGATAAGTCTGAATCAGTTTAAACAGCTTGCAGATCTCGTTAATTAACATTTTATTCTTCACCACGATTAAATTAATATTTAATTTTGATTCAGTTTGCATAAAGTTTTGCCCACGAAGATCTGGTAAGAAAGAGACATGCCCTATTACATATTTTTCCAAGCTCAAACATAAATGTTGACTAGCAAGTGTCGGCCGCAATATCTATAATTTGAGAGTTATGAATTACTAGCGAACCGGCCCAGCTTCGCCCGGGTACAATTGAGTTTTACAGTGATACACTAATTAATAAATTGGGAAAAGACAATTCATTTATGCGAAAACAGTTTTATAAAATTATACTATGTTGGTCTAGGTTTTTAACTGATTACGGCAACCCAAAAAAAAGGAAATATTTTTTACCCGATAGCCAAGAAGTAGGGTATTGTTTTTTGAGTGTATCTGTACAACTATCGTGTAGTTACCACATTTCCGCTTTCGATGTATGAAAATCAAAACGTGAGTTTCATCAAGTCGTAGCTTTAGAAATATGTGTACCTAGGTACTAATTTTTGCGCTTGGTTGAGGGATCTTAATCAATCACCAAAGTTAAGCAACGCTTCCAGCGGCACACATTTGGATGGGTGACCGTTTAGTGGCATAACATCTGAGCGCTTCCGGTCTTCGGAGGGCACGTTAAATATTCGGTTCCGGTTGTTATCAATTGATAGCAGTCGTTAAGCCATTTCAGAGGTCTTTGGGCGGCTACCTACGTATTCTTACGCGCTCGCTTCCCTTGATCTGTCCTGCGCGACCGAGCAGAAGAGAAGGATAGAGTAGTGATATTATAGCGAGCGGCGAGTCACGAAGGATGTTTGAATGACAGGCGAGTAATAAAGCTTTAAGTTACAAAGCTGAACTGCCGCATAAGCCTATGGCGGCCCTCACGCTCCTGACCTTCGGTAGATTGGATTTCTGCGTTTCTGAAGGAATTTTCTGGTTAATGATGTAGTTTCTCTCTTCGTGACTCGGGGCGTGGCGAATCTCCCAGATCGGGCGACTGAAACAATATAAGAGCGACAGGCCTCCGAGCCAGAAGTTTTATGAGAGTCGGAAGTTTAGCGATTGTGCGACCTTACGCAATAAACGACTAGCCAGAGGAGCAACTAGTGGCACCGGAAGCGACCGGCGGGAGGAAAATCCGTGACTGCGAGCATCGGTGCAGTGAAGAGTGCGACTGGCAGGCTGGACTATTGTACTGGATGCGTGAGTGAAATTTATTTCAAATTATGGTAACAGACAGACTGAACATGTGTTTCTGATGAGTGCGAATTAATTGACTAAACAAACATTAAATACTGCGCTCACCGAGAAACAAAAAGATTAATAGTGGTGATAGTTATATTAATGCATGTTGTTAATAATAATTATTTAGTTGTTTTATTTTTATTAATAGCTCCATCCCTCACGAACTCAGATACGCTCCTCAGGTGCCCTGTAACCGTATATACACACATAAAAAAAAATTACGCACTATTGGTATAACTATTACTCGGTTGCTCACGGCCCAAGATAAAGTATGGGATCAAAATACAGACTGTACATAATATCACGCCTGTCATTCAAATATATCTTTGTAATGAATACATATTTGTAATGAGCCTACTGTCACAGCGAACTTTATATATAAGCAATCAAATTACAAGTGGTAAAACGCTTATAAATAAATCAGCATGTGGATAATATGAACTCATCTACGCAGTTTTTGTTGCCAAATTACGTTCAAAACAAACAGGGGGGCGATTTAGTATTTCGTAAATTCGTATTCAGTAAGTTTCGTTACATACTAAAAACGGAATATTATACTACCAAATACGTAATTGTCTTAATATAGTCTAATTAATTGGGCCACGTCACCATTTAGTAAACTTAAACTGCCAACTGGAGCACGGCCTAAGTGTTTCCTACTTTTCTCAATAGGTTGCAGCATTATGTCTATAAGTCAATTTGTGTAGTGAAAATGTTAGACACCATACACAACCGGTTGTATATACAAGATAACAAAAAAGTTTTAAAATCAGAAAGTATTGAAATTATGAATTAAAAATATTACGAAAAATTAAGTATCACTTTTCTGATAGCAAGGCCATGAAAGATCAGAGGCAATTTTGTAACATTTCAGTTGTATGATACTATTTGTAAATTAGAATACGATTTCAAAATTATGCAATTATATATGCTGCAAAGGCTAATGGAAACTGTGAGCGCTGTGGTAGAAGTGAAGCATTTCTTGGCGGTAGTTTCATTGCGCCCTATTTTATTTGCACTCGCAAATATTATGTAATAATTTTAATAATTTATTAATAGTGAAATTTATTAAATTACTAAAAAGCAAGATTTGCACATTCATGTATGACAAATAGCATTAAAAAAATTAACTAATTAAATGTTAACGCATGCATGGTGTAAAACTTTCTTACATATTTATCATTTAAATGAGTCTTTTTATATGTTTACATATTTGTGAATATATTAACATAATTGACCACATTAACAAATATAATTATACTTTTTNCGTCTTTTTATATGTTTACATATTTGTGAATATATTAACATAATTGACCACATTAACAAATATAATTATACTTTTTTTTCTGTGAGTATGCTATAAAGGTAGATAAACTGTGGTAAGAGGACGGAAAAGCAGTATATAAACTTCTGGATATAGATAATGTTATTTTAAATGATAACAACAACAACAACGAGTATTCATTTGAAGTAATAAATACAGTGAGACGTGGCACCATCCGGGACCTCGCCATATCAACACATTAAGGAGTTTTGTTTTCAAAACTTTTGTCCCGATCACTCGATGCACAATATTTTGCTTCAACTGTATTGTTTGGAAATGAAAAGTTCTTTTTTTTTTTTTTACCTGGCTTGCCGTGCAGATGCAGTCGTAGTAGGTCATTGCTGTTAAAAATATTTATGTTCTTGTAATGGCTGAAATATAAGCGATTTCATGTGGGCAATGTCTTTTTAGTCACTATACCTCAGAAATCCTGTAATTAAAATCATATTATACTGTCTGGAACTGTCGGCATTAAAGAAAATTATTTTATTCTATCTACGTTTAAAAGATAATGGAGCCCACATTAAAACCTTTGAAACTGGAGCTGGAATTTAGGGATATCACAATATAAAATACGGGAAGATACATTGAGTTTTGACAACTGAAAGAAAGAGACTATAATAATTATTTGGCTGGTTATTAATTTTTATTACTTAATAATTAACACTTTTCGGTAATGGCTTATAATGAAAATAGCTTAGGTGAAAACCACAGTTTGTATATTAAGAGCATGCAAAAGAAAAATCCCATTAAAATATTGCAACAATTTTACCTATAAATATTCCCATTTAATAGGAAACACCTGAGGGC
Source organism: Clitarchus hookeri (assembly GCA_002778355.1). NCBI lineage: Eukaryota > Metazoa > Arthropoda > Insecta > Phasmatodea > Phasmatidae > Clitarchus > Clitarchus hookeri. Next base: position 457,882 of record NQII01001391.1, on the reverse strand, counting down.
CAAGACCAGAAACGTTTTTCAACGACCCTTGTCAGGTGTCCAGGAGTCCCTTTAGGAGGATCCTTTGAAAGAGGCCATCCGGAAAGTACGTTCCGTTTGAGAATATTGCCAATGTAGCACTGCAGCCACATTGATGCTTATGTGCGCTGGGTTTATTGATTGTCGCAAGGCACGGATAAGATTTGCAGGCATTCGAGTCGCGTTTACGCATAGCCCTGCGTGTTTGCAATCTTCAAGACAATACGAGATTATGTCGCGAATGAAATACTGTCTGCAAACNTTACGCATAGCCCTGCGTGTTTGCAATCTTCAAGACAATACGAGATTATGTCGCGAATGAAATACTGTCTGCAAACATTTTCGAATGTGCGAAACATGAAACCGGCTGACATCCATTAGCAACATTGTGCTGTGTTATGGACAACATGCTATGAGTGTACGAAGATATATGCTCCATTAACGCGAGGACGGAAAAAATTGACATGATCCAAGAAGTGCCCCACCGTTTGAGGTCAATGATTTTAGTGCGCGCAGATTATGAGAAAATGAGACAGAATAAACGATCCATCATTCGTTGCCTCCCTCCATTCTACACTCACACGGTTGCCCATCAACAAGTGCGTTTCATCGCAGGCAGCATTTTTCGGTGATACAGATATGTAAAACCGATGCTTTACTTAAAGTTCCGACAAATAACTGTAGAAAATGTGCAAAGAAATAGTGGATAGTAGTACCCATCAAATGGGGAAATACGAGTAAGTGTTTTAAAATTTTTTTGTAATAGTTTTTCAAATTTTACATTCTCGATAGCCATCGTAATCTCGAATGATCTATTTTGGACCATATCCTGTAGCTTATATTATCAGTGGTTTCCTTTGTCTATTTACTTTTGCAGAATGATGCATCACGTTGCAGGTTGAAACTATCGGGACTCCCCACGAGTGAGGGCCGTTCCCGTAACTCGCCGTTCTGCAGACATGCTCCTGTGTTTGACGTTCGTGAGCCAGTCCAGGTATGCCAACACCACAGTCGGCGCGCAGGACATGACGTCACGTCTGCTCGATATGGCGAGGAGAGTTGGTGCGTGGGCGGGCGCTGGCGAACACGCGCGAAGTCCTCGTCTTCCTCCGCAGTGTTCCACCCACAGATTAAAGACGAGGTCGACCTGTTATAGTCTTCTCCACATAACCCTAATATTCACTCGCCCATTGTCAATACAGCTGTCAATGTCACATTGCCAACTGTGATAAACGTGTTTTTTTACATTTGAATATTTAAAAAAAATACGTCTTTTTTGTACAACTAAATTGCGCTGATTATCTGAAATATATTCTATAGTCCATTCGCGGTTACTTACAACTTTTTTGAAGCCCAGCTGAAGATATACTTCAAGTATATTCCTCCACCTCGTGCAAATAAAGTTTAATCAAGTCTAGAAAAATTACGCCAAAGGGACAACGCGCCTCATTCGTGCGCACTGAGTGTTAAAAGTATTTTCATAAGAACTATTACTTACTAGGCATTACCAACACATATTTTATATCTGATTTTTTCATATTAATCATAAATGATATCTTTTAATTTATTGTTAAAATATAAGTAAAAGTTCAAATTAGTAACAAAAAAAAGTTAGGTTTATGTTAAAACATGTATAAAACGCTTGTGATACGTGACATATTCAGGAAACAACCCAACACGTAATATTTGGGGTGATTTTTCAAAGGTTTTATTAAAAAAGTGTGAGGAAACCGTGAATAGACTATACTTGCATCAAAACTAGGTTAGAGGAAGTGTACAAATATCTCAAAAGACAGTGCTTACATAAACCATGTTCTAACCACGAATAGTTTTGATAGTGCTACTGGTATAAAAAAAGTCCAGTATTCGAACACGGAGAGTAGATACCTCGCATCTGGTGCCGCGGTGGGATAGTGGCTAGGGTGCTCGCCTTTCGTCGAGGCGAAACGAGTTCGATTCCCAGCGGGGTCGCCTCTGGATTTTCACACGCGGGAATCGTGCTGGACGATGTCGCTGGTCGGTGGGTTTTCTCGGGTGTCTCCGGGTTTTCTCCATCCCTGCATTCCTGCGCTGCTCCATTTCCACCTCGTTTCACCCTCATCAGCTCTCAAGAGCTCGTTGTTAAGAGCCACCCAAATCTCTCCACTCCACTCTCCAATTAGCAGCTCGCATGAGCACTCTACCCAATTTTCCCTCTATGGTTCCTCCATGTCTCCGGGTGCGGAGCAGTCCACTGTGTACGACAGAGGGTGATGAGTAGAAAAATATACATGGAGGATCGAGACTTTTGACGTCACAGGACAGTTACTGGTTTTCGAAAGTGTTCCGTTTACCTTGATCAAACAATAAATGGTGGTACTCCAGTCTTCACCGTATTGTATACACTCAAGCCGGTACAATTTCTTTATTGGCTTTTTTTTTTACTTATCTTGACATGATTGGTTTTTATGTCGCTAGTTGTTTGCGATTGGTTCAGAACAGTCCTCGACGTTTCAGATCAAAGCAATCCATTGACAATAGTAATGCAAACACATTTGTTTGAATACCTTCCTGTCGTAAAATAATAACACTTATATCGCAGGTCTGTACAAATCAGGATGTGTCCCAATTTGCACTTTTTGTTAACAAAATGGTCACGTGACCCGATATTTTCTACGAAATCGATGACAATTTTTCTAATTTGTGTTTTGCGTTTTGTAAGCTTCGAAGCTCTCAAATTACCAAATAAAAAATATCAATTCACCACCATAATTGTTTTACCTGTTAGAAACGTTTAAAAACACACAAAGGCGAAGTTACTGGAATAAACACATGTGTATCGTACACACAATAAATATTTTACAAAGCAAGTTGGTGAAATATTCTTAAAACAGGTATTTTCTCATCACACAATTTGTGTTTAGTAACAATTTCCAGTCATAATTATTTTGTTTCTTAGTTTGAATTTGAAAATGTTCTCCAACTACTTTAGGATGAAATTACTTTATATATTTAAACATTTTGGAATTTTAACTTTGGAATAAGGATACAAGAAAATATTATTAGCATGGCATTATAGACAGTTAAATGTCGTGGTGTTCCGACTGAAATATTTATAAATGCTGAACAAAAATGGGAAATAATGGAACACACAACTAATTGGAACACGGCCTCAGTGACCCACAGGGAAGATTATTGGGCATTAAGTCTTGCCGTGTACAGTACCGGCCATAAATAAACTTCCCGTACATTACCTGCACAACTGTGTACACTGGGTGTGAATAAGTTAAGGGCTATAAAACAATCTCACAGTGTACCAACTCCTGAAACATAAAATCAGGAACAGAATTTGAAATACTTAGTATATTTTGATTGGGTATGGTTTATTGACAAAATATTGGAATGTTGGTAACTATTACATATAGCAATATAGTCAACTTAATAATTAACAACAATTTTGCAAAAAAAAAAACCCAAGGATAAAACCACAAAATCAGCAGACATGTTAAAATTATTACCTTAAAATGTACAAAATAATATTAACTGCAGTTTTTATGGTACTGGAATTTATATTCATACTGGCTGCGGCTAAATTTGACTGACAAACTTCGTGAGGTGACTGCTAATTCAAATTTAGTGTCTACCTAAACTGAATACTGTTTATTGCGCAGAAAGTTTTTGCAGTAAGTTACCTTGGAATGTATAAGGACATTTTGAGTTATGGCAGTATTGTAATAGATGGAATATACCATTTAAATATAACTTTTGATTGAAATGTCACAGAAACGTGATTCGAATTTATATTTATTTGAATTGATCAGCATAGCGCGTTGCGTGTATCGGTAATAATGATAGGTATATACTGTAGTTTCAATGTTAATATGTTATATTAGAGGGACGAGGAAAGCAGGAAATGGCAGTAATTGATAGCGTCATGAGTGCCAATCGACTCCTTTTGTGGTAATTTTTTGTAACCTTCTTGTGACAGAAAAAAAAGAGGCCAGTTCGGGAAGGGGGAAGGGGGAGGTGGAGAATATACACGCCACGAAGGTGGGGCAAACCAGCACCCGTACAGAGACATTGAACATTAATATGATGATTATTGATTTGATAATGAGACTCTTAGACATGCATGTAGATAATTACACTATTCTAAACATATTAAAATTTAATTGAGGTGCAATGAACAGGTCACTCGAAACAGTCAAGCATGTTAACAATTGTTTGTAATGGGAGCGCCTGATTGGCGAGGAAGTTTAGCCGCGGATTTGAGCCGCGGTCTTTGGAATTCAGTTGTGATTGTACTCGCTGCCTTAGTGTCACACTGCAAGGTCGGGGGTATCTCGCAAGGGCACGAGGACCACGATATCTTAAGTTCCTCGCTGGTTGATGGGTGTCCTGATTGGCCAGGAGCGGCTAGCGAGAGCACGGTGTCTGAGTTAGTTATCCTCTCGCACCCGAGAGGTTCGCCTGATAGGTCGAGATTCAGCGCAAAGAAGCGGACATATCGCGCGTCGTCGGTACGTTGCGAGATGAACATTATCGAATCTACTTTCTGCTTCCAATAACTACGCATACACGTTAGGCCTCACTGCGTTAGGCCTCACTGCGTTAGGCCTCACTGCGTTAGGCCTCACTGCGTTAGGCCTCACTGCGTTAGGCCTCACTGCGTTAGGCAGCCAATCTGCGATGTTCACTTTCCTATACCTCACTGGGTCCTGGTTTTCAACGAGACATGCACTCTATGTACACAGAAGCATAGAAATATGTATGATACTTGTTCTATTCCTAATTTTGCCTATTATTTTTAACACATGTGGTTGTTAGTCATGAAAAATAATACTTGCGCTACATCAAACCAAGAAAAGACGAGCGAGTAACCGATAAACATAATCGTACTTAATTTTTGAAGAAGTTTTTAAATTTAATGTTTTATTTTCCACCCCTCAATTTGTGTGAGTCAAGAACAGTATGTCACCACATAAAAATAATTGTATTTGCCAATGCATTGTATTTCAGAAATCGAAACAATGTAAGGTGTGCCCCATTTTTACAAGTGCAAGGAGAGGTTAACGGAATGCGAGTCGTTTAGGGTAGGTCAAGACCTCTAGAAACTTTGAGAGTGCTCGCAACTGTAACCAACATGCAAACAACTCGCTAATCGTTTAAGACTCGCGTTTTCCTGCCAAAACAAGATGCGTACCGAATGTGGCTCGCATCTCCATCGCAAAAGTGACTATGCATACCAGCCTTAGTCACGTCTTATCTGCTAGTTCATTTGCTCCTCAAACCTAGGCAATATGCAACACTGCGAGTCGGCGGGCGTGTATACATCTTTAGACTACTATTTGGAATACATCTGAGTGTCTGCCATTTCATCAAGGTACTCGGAACCATGCTTGGCCCGAAAGTACCGCCATGTGCCACAGTTTACGTGGATTACATTTTGGCGATTGAAGCCACATGGGAACTGCACCTGGCAAAGTTTGACAAAGGCTCAGTTCATATATAATAAGAAGGGATGACTGTGTAAAGAAGATCGTGTTGGGGGCGGTGCGCTGGTGCGAATGTTCTATGCAACCTTACAAAGAAATAGTAGCCGAGATGAGACAAAGGTCAACTGTCAACAATTCCAGTCACTAAACTTTTAAAAATGTTAGTAAACTAATTTATAAACAAACCTTTACTTCCCGAAATCATATAAACTGGTCGTACCTACCGTGAACACTCCATTATAGATTGTTCACGGTAAACTCAGCAGTCTTTAAGGCCCTGCTTAAGATCTACTTGTATGCACATTGCGTATTATTCCACCATACCTACGATTAACATTGCCAAGGGTCTGGTCACTTTATTCATGCGTTGGTAAGAGAAAATTTTTAAATTGTTAGAAAAGTAAATATTTTTCAAATTTTCTTATTCGTACACTTACACGCATTGAAAAAAATGAAACCGAAATAAGCAATACCAGTATCTACAAATGTTTACTTAACACATTTAACTCAACGTAAAGACATGTAACTACATCCCCTCCAACGTTGCCTACTTTACTGGGCGCATGCCAATTAGTTTGCATGTTAAAATATATGAATATAGGGATATTGCGGATTTTCAAAGGTTGATTTTAAAAGTGCTCAGTTAACCGTCAAATGCCTATATCACTAACTTCACCATAACAATATGTTTACTCCCAAGCGCAATAAATTTAGTCACCTAAAATTTTGTTGTACAGGAGCTAATTTGATTGGCAGCCTTAACAAATTTTATTCACAAAGTTAGGTTTGCTTAGCGTTATACTTATTTTCAGGCCAAGTGTCATAATGGTAATGGCTGTCAAGACTGCCTTTCTGCCTTCTCAGCCAACAGTGGCTGCAAAAACATATTGTCCACCATACTCTAATATAATTAGCCTAAACGGACTCTTTGTTATGTTTATCCCCGCACAAGAAGAATTTAAACAATAAAATCCTTGTGTGATAGACGGGAGAATTACAGTTTAGGAACCTTACCATCAAATGTTTTACAGTGTAGCAGTTCCACGATGCATGCTCCACACTCCACAGTCATTATATCAACGGAAATGCATGTGGCTATGGAAATATGCGTACTGTATAGGGACCAGCAACCAAGAAGAAGCTTCTGAAGTACTCTGTGTATTATTTTACATCAAGAGCATGCTCGCCTTGTAGCCAGAGTTCTGTCACCGTGCTGCCGTTCGGTATGCGAGGTAAGAGTGGAATGCAGTGGAGAGATTTGGGTCGCTCTAAACACCGAGGTCTTGAGAGTGGATGAGGGTGAAGCGAGGTGAGTATGGAGCAGTGACAGACTGCAAGAGCGTGGGAAACGGGAGATCCCTGAGGAAACCCGCCGACCAGCTGCATCGTCCGGCACGATTCCCACGTACGAAAATCCGGGAGCGACCCCACCGGGAATCAAACCAGGCTTGCCTTTATATGTGTGAAAAGGGGGGAGGGGACGCTTTAGCCGCTGGGCCCCCGCGGTATCGTGCGGAAAGAACGAGCTGTTAGCGCCCAAACTCAATGAATGATTCTTGCAATGGGCGGAAGTAACCAAATGAAAAAAAAATTATAGCTATTATTATTATAGACGTATTTCAATCGCATTTCAGTCTCGTTACAGGAAGTAAGACGAGTGTATTTTCAGTGACGACGTAGTTCTGCAATGACGTATGTCTATAATAATAAATTTTCATTTAATCGCACATGCTCTAATCCTGTAGGCATAAAACATTTAGAAGTTAGGCTGCGACCGGTTGTATGTAGAATCCACGTGGTTTGCCTAAGTTAGTGCCTAAAACAATAGGAATATTTGCAAGCAGTGGGAATCACCGGCAGTTCAGTAATCTCAAGTCACATGAATGCAGCAGTTTTCACTGACGTGACATCGTTCTGATTTTGAGAAATGTTGACAAATTCAGATTCTAAGAGCACCTCTTCCCAACAATATAATTTCGAGGACTTCAACGGTGATTGGAGAGAAGTACTAATACATCAGATTGAAGCTGGCAAATTCCCGTAATGGTATAGTTGTCTTACCTCCGCGTTAATTAATATTCTTAATCTGACTTATTACAAAAAACTTTAATGTAATTAGTGGTTACGTAGTTTTCTTTGGTCGCCTGGGAACTTTCACGCATTATTCCCAGTATTCTTGTAATTTCAGTTTAAAACATTATTTTTCCTATTTCGCGCAGGGAGCCATTGAACTGCCAAGCTAAGGACACCTTCACAACAGTACCTGACCTATTGACGGAATATAACGTGCGTGAAGCACTCAAACAGCGGAGGCACCTTCAGCTAAGATGACAGATGACCAGACACCAACCTTACTGTTGCCGCTNGACAGTACTCAAACAGCGGAGGCACCTTCAGCTAAGATGACAGATGACCAGACACCAACCTTACTGTTGCCGCTGTTATCCGACTCCCTAAAGCCAATGTGCCACGATGGAAGTTTCATTGGAAAGCTCCACGCAAGCTTGCATCGCGAACTCTGCTATAAATGTTTCTCAGGAATACAGTTGACTGCTGGCCGTTTGCAAGAACGTTTTCGTAATTAGTCGTGTGCAATTCTCAGTGAAAGCTTTCCTAAGCTAACCAGAGAGATGATGTGGGAGTGTCGTAATGATGACTGTTGAAATTACGTTTTCACGATAAGTTATATAGCCATTAAGTAAGAGTAAAGTAAATCGTAAATAAAAAACCGCGAAAAGATGATATAATAGGATTAGGAATGTATGGTAAACATCCGTGTATATTTTAAACAAAATTTCAAATTGCCGAGCCACAATCGCCATGGTGTGATTATGTGTAATTTCTTTGATCTTCTAAACAAACGGAAGGATTCTGACGAAACTCAAATTTTATCATTTGACTTTACTTTTTTCCTGCGTCATGGAATTTTCAGAAACTCACTGCGCCATCAGTTTTTTAACTCAGTCTTTGAGGTTAAAGTACTTAACCATTCTCTCTCTGGACCAAATTCAATTTCACTGAGTATATCACGTGGCGAATTGACTGAATTTAATTTATGGAACTCTCAGTTACTGGTAGGATGAAATAAAGCTGAAGTCTATCTCTTTTATCAAAGAAATTATCATATTTGTGAACAAATAAAATTACAATTTTACTTTTATTAATCAAACGTGGACCTATTGTAGGTTGTTATTCATATACCTAAAGTAGTGTAAATTACAAAAATGACAAGCGGTAGTTTATTTTGCAACGTAGTAACGTAAATGTTATCTTTAGACTAGTGAAAGTATTCTTGGTTGGTTTGCCACTTGTGGCATATTTATCGTAACTCAGTCTGGAGCGAATATGGTATCTTAGGCTTACAGCCACAAAGTTGTATTGCAACTTTCTCCGTCGCGATACTCGGTATGGAATATAAAGTGATATATTGTTATGGATTTAACAATGTAAACGTTTATTGCAAAAGTTTTGCGAAATCGAAAAAAGAGGCCTCTGATATAGCTAGTATCAATTATTCCAGCAAAATTATATATTTTTTCAAATAGTCTCTATTAATGTGGAAAGTTATTAATTTGTTTTGCCATATATCCAAACAATTTATAATTATAATAAATACGCAGTTACTACGTGCACGTTCACTTTCTGTGAATACGTTTATTAATTTTGTATTATTTTAAGGCGTCGTACATGTATTGATATGCCATTTATATATGAAGGAAACAATAGAATTTTGTGTATGTGGCTCTTGACAGATAGTCGTGTTGACTATGCCGCTGTAGCGAAAAAGTTACAATAATGGGTTTCGGTTATGAAGAGCGAAACGCTGCTCTGCCCGGCACGACATGTTTACCAGTAGGCTTAATATTGCAACGAAAAAGAGCATGGTTGTCACTCTTATTTGTACAACGTTATGTAATTATGTATGAGTTTTGTATACGAGTGCCGTTTATGAGCTCGTTCGTTAAATCGTCATACAGCATTCTTGTTTAGTTTTCATACTTGTTTATGTAGACCTGAGATATGCCACTCATACCTTTTTTCCGATCGTTAATATCGATCAAGTGAGTCATTTAGAGTCATCAATGTGTTCCAAGAACTATAGAAATCCTTATATTATTAAAAGTGTTGCTTCGTAATAATTCATATTAATTACTGTTTTCAGTAATAAAGGACAACAATTTCACTTAACTTTTCTTATTCTGCTATTATGGTAATTGATATTCACAAAAACTAAAAGAGTTTTACTTTCATTCAGAAAAGAAACAAATTTTAAGCTGCTATGTAAACGAAAACTTTTCAAAAAAGTACTTTAGTTGCTTATTTTGTATTCATTGACAAGAGTATCACCCTCTCAGTTTTATCGCTAAGTATTTACCTCACTCGTCTGTAACTCCATACCCTCGCTTCCCGTAGCGACTGCAGCTACCAGCCTTCCGAATTTCTTATCTCGGTTCTCATTTAATTAATCCTCCTCCGAAGCGTCTCAAATCTGATTGCTTCTCAATCTCCCAAGCCCAAAGCGCTGTTTCTTTGATGGTCTTATCTTCGTAAACTACATCCTGTCTCTACTGAGAAGTTCTCTCGCACGGGGGAACGTCTGTCGGTAAAAGTTTCGAAACTAAAATATTCAACTTTTCAAGAATTCCCTGAAAATAATTGGTAGCGCCAGCAACGTGAACTCACTCTTTATGCAGAGCTTCTCCAATTTGTGGCTAATTAAGGCGTTGTGCACGTTTCCCGCGCAAAACTGTTTCATACTTTTACGTGCATCTAAAACTTTCGGCAATGCTTCTGGGTATGTAACAATGCTTCAGATTTAAACTTAGATACACGAGGTTTGATCAGAAAATTTTAATAAATACAAGGTCTCTCGTTCAGAACACTGACTTGGTTTAAAACTTGCTAATTAAACCATATGCCAAGGCGATGGTGTAGAAATCTTGAGTACTTGTAATAATTTCATAATACGCAGTGACTACCTCAGCTGAAAACTTGCTGATGTTGTTAAACAAATTATTGCCAAATATAAACACATTATCCTAAACACACATGCGCAAAAGTTGACTGTTATTAATATTTATATAATGTGTGAAGAAGTCATGCTGATGATATTAAGGAGATATATTACCGTTTTCCTTATTTTTAGAAAATATAGGAGTATTAGAAACTTCAAAAGTCGGTTGTAATCAAACCAGTATCTACGAAATCAAGTTTTAATTACGATGGGGAACTAGAAAATGTTTGTATATTTATTCTAACACATATGTGTATGTATCACGGAAACGCGACTTTCGACATAGTGTAGTGGATTAAATGAAACAAACAGTTTTTTCTTGAAGACTGCAAAATATTCAAGCGAAATTATACTGCGGTATTAAGAGTTATTAACAATTATGAGCACATTTCAAAAGTTAATACTGTAAAATGTATTCCTTTGTAGGTTATTAGTGACAGATAAACATTTGGAAACAAAGTCTGAGTATTTATTGCATTTAAATTTTGAAAGAAAAAAAGTACGAATGGTTAATGTAACACCTACAAAGTATTTATAACCCTAATGTGACAAGACGATAAATTACAGAACAATGAGTTACAATCAAAAACGTTTTTTTAAAAACATAATTCGAAATGTTGGTAATACAATTCCACAAAAAAATTAATATTTTTAATCTTGCTTTTATTAAGAGTGTCTTATATGCATTAAACGAAACTTTTATTTTTTTTATTATTAATACAATATTAAATCTTTAAAAATATGCAGTTTTAAAATTTTTAAAATTATTTTGTAATTTGAAGTTAAAGACTAGCAAGTAATGTTAAAATTTCTTATAACAAATATTAGATACATACAGACAAGAAGAAGATAATACTGTACATTAAAACAGTAATATGAAATTTCGTTGAGGAATTCAGTTTATGTGCTACACAATTCATTTTGTGTTTACATGTGGATGTACACGAGTATCAAAACACCATCACCACTAGGTGACTTAGCAGAACGCAGACTGTTATGGTTCTTTCAGTTGTGCACCCGCTACTGTATATTCGTATTTTTTTTTAACACTTTTTGAATCAAACCTTAGAAAAATCACCCCATGAATGACGTATTTGGTTATTTCCTAAAAATATAATGTAAGAAGCGGTTTATGCTTATATTAAAATTAAAGCATTTGATTTTTATTTAAGTTGAACATTCAATTATATCTGAATTATAAACTATATTAAAAAACATATATTTAATATTAATAAAACAGAGGGAAAATATAAGTGTTGGTAATGCCTAGTAAGAAAAATTCTTGTGCAGAATATTATTCAATTTAGTTCACCCGAATGTGCTGCGTCGTCCCTTTGGTGTAAGTGTCTAGACTCAGTTAAGCTGTGCTTATACGAGGCGGAGGAATAGCTTGAAAGTAGAACTTAAACAGGGCTTTAGAAAGGTGGAAGTTAACGCTAATGGACTATACCATCGCAGACGACATGTACATGGTAATAATATTGTTATCATCATATAAATTGCCCTGTTATTACTGAAATAGCGTGGTCATAATTATGAGCTCATGTATGACGTCACGTTGGATATGTGATGTCCACGTTCACCCCGCAGTGATCATTAGAAGATACTTAAGACAGACTTTCCCGACCCAACTTCCTGTCATGGTTTAAAGTCGTCTGGTTGTGTCATGAGATTTAATCTATCATAAGATAATATCTAACAAAAATAACTGGGACTAAAACTTCTTGCAGTGAAATGGTTTCCAGAAAAATGTGAGCACTGTAAAAGTGAATTGCTAAACAATTTTTAAACTCCCAAATCTGCGGAGAAGCTTTGAATCCTTAGATTTGGAAAATGAATAGTAATGCAGTAAATAAAAAACTATATACCCATATTTACGCACTAAAAGTATAAATTCGAATGTGCTCCAACTGCGATTATATTGAATTAACATCTGCCATTTCTCAATACCGTATTGCTGGGTCGTTTTTACATTTTTTATTCATAATTTTTATGCCTAGGCTATAAAATCTTAGATTTAGGGTGTTCCGAAAATTAACTGAAATATTTATCTTTCCACTAAATATGAGAGATAGCCACATCCATCATACTGCTCGAAGAAGGGGCATGTCTTATAGGGTAAATGTGGGAGAAATGCCCCAGTGGTAGAGATGCCCCGGTCTGTCTAATTCACAGAGTTCCCACCAGGCGCGCTGTCTGAATAGCAGCGTGTGTACCTACCAGTCGGAGTTAAACGAGTCACGCGAAGTTACGTACAAGTTTGGTGTTTGTTAGTTAATTTCTCTCCGAAAACGTCAGTAAATATGCTACGTGTAATTTTTTATAATATTGCGTGTATGCTGGACGTATGTCTCGTACACAAGAAATGTAAATACTGCGTTTTGTGAACGTAAGGTGAAACTACGTGAATGTAACCTATGTCGCAGCTATATTGCTCTAGCCACGTGTTTTAAATTCCCGTGCGTTATCTCTCCCACACAAAATGACAGATGCCCCAGTAGATTATGGGGGAGACGCTCCGAAATACATACACTAAGGTATTCTGTAATTAACACTAATAGAAGATTCTCATGACAGCTGTGTTATTTTTGAGTAAATTTAAATTACGGAAGCTTGATAAAAATGATAAACGAAATTTAATAACAAAAATTGAAGATATGCTGGGTAATTATTTCAGTGTTGTGATTTCATTTGAACGAGTGGATAATCGTTGGTTGAACACATGCGCATGTATGCCACTTCATATTAATTAATAAACCTGTTACAAATGTGCTCCTATTACCTGCACATAATAATATTTCTGCTTAGGCACTATACAATAACATTTGCGAATGCAAGGCAAGTTGGTGTAATTGTTAAAAGAAATGCACATTATATGATTTCTGCTTAAAAATAATCCATTTTATCTTAATGGAAGTCGGAGTAGTCTTTTTGTGTAAATATTGTTACACTTTCTCTCCAAGTCAGTGGGCTAAACGAGAGTTGTTAAGGGATGGAAGTGTTAATTAAATAAAAGAGTTGATTATAATTTTATAATTTTATTTACAATAACAACAAACAAAATTCTCTCGGCTCGACATCTCACAATAAATTGATATCTCTTGCTATTTACTATTAAATAATTCAATAAGTACAATAAAAAATTACCTAAAAGAAATTAATGTAATTCAGTAGTTAAAATCAGTCATAATAATATATCAAAACTTAATAAGTTACTTTATAAATTATATGTCCATATTTTACAGTTCCAATATTTACAGTCAAGTCCGTATCACATGTTAATACAGTCCCACCTCAGTTTAGTCCAGATCTCACCAGTCCGCAATATTCAAGAGTTCTCCGAGCGTCCTCATGCACAGTAGCATTCACTCGTAGCCTCCCGTCCGGTTCACACCACAAACTTCTCGTCCGCCGTCGTCTCGCAATCTCCCATCGTCGTCTATCCTCTTCACTGATGTCTCTTGCCGTACTCGACTTCGTCCGGGTTACCGCGCACTCAGCAAAATACTTCTACCAACAGACTGCTGACCGTGAAGCTGCGGATGCAATTTATAGTGTCGTCGGCGATCGCTGTACGACGGTCCATATGTTGGAGAGTCTGTTCGGGACAAGCAGACTTAAGGAGGGAGCAGTGTTACGCGCTGACACTTGCACTAGACACGATCTCGATAGGCTGTACGGCCCCTGGGGGTGGGAGTGACCCACCTCGACTCTCCCCTCCCCCAGGCAGACCCTCTCGTCGTCCCGTCACCGGGTAGCCAGGAATAATTGACAGCTGACCTGGCTTGGTCACAGCCTCTCCTTACCCCTGCTGAAGAAGCCGACGACTTGGAGGACGCGCAAGAATATTCTGGGAACTAGGACCCTCGGCGGAACGCGGCATTAGAGAAATTTCTGGGCAGAAATTATTTAAAGTGAAGAAAGAAAAAATAAATTGGAAACAAAGAAAGCTGCGAAAACCAAGACAGGAAAGTCGTCTAAGTAGAGGAAAGCTCAAGAAGTAGAAGAGGAATATGTAGTTTTGGCATTCAGATGAAGAAGGAACCGAAAATTGTGTTCAGTGCTGGGAAAACTATTTTCAAATAAAAGAGAAGGGAGACTGTATTCAGGATGTTTGATGTAAAAAGTGGCTGCACGAAACTTGCAGCATGTATGGCTCCCAGTGTAACAGAGGCCGGGAAGCCAAATGCCAAAAAATAAAGATGCAGTACAATACAACCATTTAAAACTTTTGACTTGGACTTTTGGCTAACCACTTAACTGATTAAGTGGAGTCAACCATACTGTTTTATTATCATTTAGTGTATTTTTAGTAAATCTTTCTTTATGGGGCATTTGTGAGGCATTTCTCCCATACAGGATCGGGCATATCACCCATAGCAGGGTATAAATGGCCAAAATATGTATGTTTACTTTGATATTATTATATATTTTAACAAGTTTAACATGTTACTGAATATTTGTCTTTTAATATTTATGGTATGTTGATTGTACTTAAAAAAATACTGTTCTGTTAAGTTATTGTGTGATTTTAACGATTTTTTTCCTTAGGTCGGGAATCCCTCCCACATTTACCCTATGTCAATTTTTCTTTTACACTGATGTAAAAATGGGAAATGCTGTTCAAAGGATCACGTTTGCACTAAAACAATTAGGCTTCAGTGCACTTTGGACGATAAATTTCTAGTTAGACATTCATAATATTAATCCAATTGTTATGAATTTACTTTTAAGTCTATCCATACCTGAAAGGGGTTATGGGTGTAGCTAAATAATGACTCATGATTAGGTAGAGTACATCAGTATAAGATGGAGTTTATTTAAAATAAGGATTATACAATAACTATTTACGTTACAATTGATCGGGGGAGCTTAAATGAAACACCAATATGCTAATTAATAGTATTAAGTATTATTACCTCACGCCATTACTTTTACAATATCATTGGAAAGTCCCCACCTTGTTCATTTTGGCGGAGGCTGATTTTAGGAGGCGGTTAATGACGGCCGGACACGCCTATCTTCAGTGGTCTTCTCGTTCCAGTGGCCCGACGACAAAATACGCCGCTCCCGGTGTTACGCTGTCCTATATCGGGCGCGTTGTTGAATATTTTCGGTCCCGTTTACTGGCCAGTGGAGGGTATTTCTGCAACTGTCTTTCGCAAGGTGTTATTGCAATCACGCTCGTGCCCTGGTTCAATGTTTGAATGTGTGATCAGGCAGGCAGTCCAGCTAAGGCCTGATCACTTCATAACAACTCCCCCAATGTTCACTAGCGAGATACCCTCATCTCGCCTTAGAATGCGCGTGGTAGCGGAAGATAATTTTGAATTTGCGTGATCCATCGTCTGGCAGTAGGAATATTGATCGGGGTGAATTACTCTTCGTTACTGTAGCAAACATTTCTGAAAGGAATTATAGTAGACGGATAAGTTAGGTATAAGGGACTGCCAATTGCTTTCGTGCAGTCTTCGGGCAAGGTGGGCCGAACAAACGCTGTGCTTGTGTTTGCAGTGGCCTTGCGGCCTTGAACTTGTTTTTACGCTAGGGTGTGCAAAGTGTCTTCCACGCGAAAGAGCAGCAGACCACTCCGGGTGGGACCGAACGCGTCAGCCTTTCTTGAAGTTGCGAGTCCCTAAGTACTACATGGCGTGTATCTTTTGATATATTAATCCTTGTAAAGAATGAAACAGCAATACAACGTAAAACATAGGTCATTATAGAGGAAAAGAATAATTTAATCTTAAAAGAATTTGAATTGTTAAAATTAACAGCTGTCCCTGATACAAAAATTATTGTGTTTTGTTTGTACAGAAAATACACTTGCTGAAAATAAATGCATGTTAGAACACTGACAAAAAGAGTCATGTGATAGGAGATTGTTACATACTAAAATGGCACGTGACGTCACGGTGGTAGGATACTGATGGGATGGTATAAAAACGTTGACTATTATTTAATTAATAATTTGAACTNATAATTTGAATTGTTAAAATTAACAGCTGTCCCTGATACAAAAATTATTGTGTTTTGTTTGTACAGAAAATACACTTGCTGAAAATAAATGCATGTTAGAACACTGACAAAAAGAGTCATGTGATAGGAGATTGTTACATACTAAAATGGTACGTGACGTCACGGTGGTAGGATACTGATGGGATGGTATAAAAACGTTGACTATTATTTAATTAATAATTTGAACTTTCATAAAATTCAAAAAGAAAAGAAGTGTTGCAGGTGCTTTTCTACTACGTTTCATTACTTAAGAGAGAAATGGAAAGGATACTTAAAGTAACATATACACAAGTATTGAAATATAACAAAACAAAATGTTTATGTACTAAATGAACTTATTATACAAGAAATATGTGTCAATAATAGATAATAATATCTTTTGAATGTGGTAAATTGTACAAATGGTTCGTTTTCCATAAAAATGAAAATCTCAAATTACATTGATAAAAAGTCACTACTTTTTCCTTAAAGACTAGATTATTTAAATGAACACAATTCAACAAAGTTTTACAAATAAGACGTCTCTATTTTAAGGTGGAAACTCTTACTTTGTATTAATTTATTCATAGAAGTTGTTAGTAGACTAGAAACATTTTAAAAATAATTTTTTTTCTAGTCGCAAACATTGGAATATAATTTTTTTTTTCAAATTATTTTTATTGGTAAAATTGGGTTGAATTTTTTTATACATTATAATTCACAAACATTTGATTTTGGAGGTCTCCTATTAGCAATCGCTATTTTTTTTGTAGTCATAAACTTTTTAAACTAAAGTTTTTTATGTGTTACTGTTACCTGCAGAGGGCGGTGTGAGTGGTGTATGTACACTGAAGAGCCAAAACAACTGGTATAGGCGTGCGTATTCAAATAACAGAGGTATGTAACCAATCAGAGTAACGCGATGCGGTCGGCAGCTAGATCGGTTACTGTTGCTACAATGGCAGGTTATCAAGATTTAAGAGAGTTTGAACGTGGTGTTATAGTCGGCGCACGAGAGATGGGACATAGCATCTCTGAGGTAGCGATAACATTTAGATGTTCCCGTACGACCATTTCACGAGTGTACCGTGAATATCGGGAACACGGTAAAACATCACATCTTCGACATCGCTGCGGCTGGAAAAAGATCGTGAAAGAACGGGACAAACGACGACTGACGAGAATCATTAAGCGTGACAGACGTACAACCATTTCTCAAATTTGCGTAGATGGGATTTGTGGACAGCCCTGCAGGATTCATGGTGTGAAGTGCCTTCTGCATACCTTCAGAAATTAGTCGAGTCCATTCCACTTCGTCTTGCGGCACTTCTGCGTGCTCGGGGGGCCCCTACATGATATTAGGCAGGTGCACAATTTTTTTTGGCTCCTCAGTGTAAAATATGGAAACCGCTGGTAACCTTTAAATATTTTAACGTACGACTCGCGAGCTGGGTTATATGGAAGTGCTGATGCTGTGGAATGAACATGTGCAACTCGACGTCGTTTCTGCGTGTGACGTCAGAACAGGTATCCTGCTGCTGCTGCTATCGTGGACATTGCTTGCGACGCCCGCCGTAGGGACTTTGATTAAGAGGGTGTGACGTCATTGCTGGTTGCTGCTGTTCATGACGTGCGGTACCGTTGTTCTGAAAATTGCAAAGAAATATATTAACAGAATGCCTTCACAGTTTGTCGAACATCTTATATAACATTTTTACTTTAAATATTTAAGAGGGCCCTAATATTTCATGTACATTATGATTATTTATAATTAACTTGTGAATTTAATTCTAGTTTAAGTATATTTATGCTTGTATTATATTTATGGATGTGTACGACCATGGAAGCCTATGTATTTAAATGTGAGTTAAAGCTCATTTATTTCTAAACCGTTTCTGTAAATTATTCTCTCGGGCAGTATGTGGATGATAACTTATGTAACAACTTTATAGTAACGTTATAGGACGGTTATACTAATACCTTTTTTCATACAATTTTTTTTCTGAAAATAATTTATTGTAGTTAGCTGTGTGTGCGGATAAAGCTCATAATTATTAAAATATTAATAAGTACGCTGGACACCAACACATAGTAAAAGTAGTACATAATAACATTGATGATTAAAAAGTTAGGATAGTTATAAAGAGGAGAAGAACGTATAGCTGAAAATAACTATAATAATACTTCCACTAACAAATAAAATGTTATTAAGGCCGAGGGACATCAACACATAGTATAAGTAGATTATAATGACACTTATTATGCAAATAGAAGATAGTAGAGAGGAAAGGAACACATATATAATTAAGTAGGTACTAATTACAATTATACTTCCACACAAAGTGGTAGAATATGGGCGTTAGGGAAACCTGCACTCATTGATTTTCACCAGGGAGGTAAAAAGCGAAAGTACCCTCGTGGCGCACTTTCAAAGTACTGTGTAGTATAGAAAGGACCCACAGCAAAAGTCCAACACATCCAGATTGCGCCCCTACTGCCTGAACTCTTTCAAGGCCAGTAGAGCACAGAAAACAGACACCTCTGGTCGGGTCACCACTCCGCCAGAGGCCCAAAGATTGCTCCGCGTCTCACTCGAAACGTAAGGTTTGACCAACTGGGTAAGGCTCCTGGGGCAGATGCGGGCAGAAAAGGGTCAGCATTAGCATGATTCCCATTTCGTAAAATACCCTTCACATCTCACTCCAGTTTCCATCTCACGTCAGGTTTAGCAGTCTGTATATCCACGTCAGAACTGGCGTGCATTTCAGCACATCCGAAAGCCCCGGGTAATTGGCTAAGTCCATGAATCACACAACTGGTTAGCTCCGATGGGATTATTTCTGCCCCGTGTCAGTATGCAATGGATCGTGGGAAGTGTATGATAATATTGGGAGTATGAGGAACTTAAATCTAGAACAGTAAATTTAAGTTTTAAAGTGGGTGTAAGGGAATAAAATTGCGTGGCGTACGCTAGCATGCTGTTTCGCAAACACTGCGGCACCGCGGGGAAGTGCTGATGCGGGAAATGTGTTGCCTCGGCACCTTGCAACTGTGTCGCGTCGTCTGTCATGTAGCTGCGAGGTCTCATCCTTCCATATGACATCTAATAACGTTAAACTGGTTTTAGGTCAGAATGCTAAAATCTCATAGTTATCTGTCATTCCTTATTTATATGCATGCTATGAGAAGTTTCTTAAATATACAGTATGTAGACTAAAGGGAAAGTATCATAACATTTTTTTACTTTATTTTATCTGTTCTCTGAAATATCTAACTACGTACAATATGGTGTACTGCATGGAATTGATTAAATTAGCGCTCCTGTTGAAAGTTAATTTAATAAAAATGCTCACAGGATTATGAATTACTATCACAGTAATAGTTGCATTTCAAATGACTACATTCAGCGCACACAGATGATCTATATCTTAATTTAAATTACTAGAATGGTATTGCTGAGGTAAATATATGCAACTAGGGACTTGCGGTTCACATTGCAATTCTTTAAATTTTAATACCGTTTGTTAATTAGGTTTCAAATAATTGCTTTGTATATAAAGATATTGGGCTGTAAAAGGTAAATTATTATTTAAACCTAATACATTTTAAAAGCAGATATTATGACATTATTTTAATTATACTGCTACTTAAAAGCTAAAAATTTTAATGTTATGATTTATGTATTATAGTTGTACACCCAACGCGTTTATCCACGTTTAGGTTTAAATTAGGTTTTCTTACTTCAGATTAGGTTCGCCTACATTATTTTAGCAATTCACTTCGTCTAGGAAACTACAAACAACAAAACACGCTGTTAGTACAACCAGAATACTCAAATTGCGTTGTGCGTAATTTATAGTTGCCACAAAGCAAAAACAATATTGTTTCTGGTATTGAGCAAAGTGCAATTGCCACAACGCGTAGTAGGGATGTGCAAATGCTCAGTGGTCGAAATAATTTCACAGAACGCGTTGTTTAAGTTTATCGTTACTTAAGCCACGCTGTGGGTAAACATTTTGGGCAATGGGCGAATTAGGCGATTGCGAATTATATATATATATATATATATGTATGTGTGTGTCTTAGATTGGTATTTCGTCAGTTCAAACAAATGTTTCTCTTTATGCTACGTTTGAAGTTTCCCAAGGAATTACGCAAGCAAAGAATGGACAGAAGACTTCAATATTGAAATAAAAAAGTCTCTGCTCCCTTCCTAACAAATGCGGGGGATGGAAGACGGAAACTTGTGTGCCAGTCGCCATAAAGGGGACGAGACAATACGAAGAACTTGCACGAGACAGAACTCGAGGGAGAAGTGATGACGTCCACGGGGAAAAGTTCGAGTCAGAGGGAACCGCTGGCACGTGGTTGCTCACCACCCAGCTATATTTGAATTTCGGCGACCAACTCGAGGCGCTGTTTTGTAGACAGAGCGTAACGGCTCGGTGGTCGAGAACGCACGTTCGAGCGTTTTAACTGTCGTCAAACACAGCCGCCAAAAAAACGCAGTTCTGACTCGTTTTTACTTTTTTTTTCAGTCCATACTCTTAAGAGGTATGAACGAAACAGGACGGTGAAATTAAACTGGAATTCGGAGGGAAAGTTTTAGTGCAATTCTCTATGTGGGTGAAGCAGGACCATGGATTCAGCGGGAAAGTTAAAGTGCGGGTGGCTCTTTTTCCACGATTGTCACTAGAATAGTTTTTGGAAATTTTGGCAGCAGGTACTCCTAAGAAATACAATGTCTTTCGATTCATGAGAAAAGTTTCATTACTTAAGACATGTCCCTTTACATTACAAATCTCTTCATAGATGTGAACAGTAAAATTTCCATAATACATATTAGCGTGTAAATAAACTACACGTAAAATGCACTTGCAGTTACTTTACAAGGGGCTATGCATAACTTTTAATTCTGTAAGCGCTTACAAACTGAACTAACAGATTATTACTTTAACTGACATAAAATATATTACAAATATAATTATAGCATTCATTCTACAGTATTGATATAGAATAAATACCTTATATTTGAGAAAATTGCGGGTTTCTCGCAAAATGATGCAGCAACGAATTAACATTGCACACAGTCATAGTAAAATTTGTAGTTTCCTGTTATGAGCTCGCATGTGAATAGCCGTAGTAATAGATAGGAAATGGGTCTTTAGCAACAAGGCATTTGGCACAGGGGTCAGAAGCCGTCTGCCATCTTGGTTGACGTCACAGTCGAGGGTCGGTCTCGACGATTTTAACCCAAAATCGCCTATAACCACATCCAACATGGCCACCTCCAATACTCAATACGGTCGCTGCCCAACCTGATCCTCAGGGCCTTTAGTCCGCCTTGCTGCTTTGAGGACATTACCTGTGGCTCATGCATCGGTGAGCCTTGAATCCACTTCGCTGCTCTGAGAACTTTATGGCTCATGCATCGAGCTGCCTTGAATTAAGTTTGCACATTCGAAGATTTGAGTGGAAAATAACAAAAGCAAAAATAATTAGTTAGAAATAGTTTCCAGTTAAAAAAAATAGAAAAAAAAGTGATTTTGAGGTAAAATAATTAATTTTTGAAGTTATTTTAATGTAAAATGAGGCATTTTGTTAGACACATGGTTGTCCCAGGCCGTCGAGCGTGACCCCCATTTGTGACACCTACGAAATTGTAGACGGCTCCTGTGACGGATGCCATTTTCAGAAGCCTCTTTCCTTATTTAATCGTACCGAATTGTTGATATTTTCTTGAATTAGTTATCTTTTAAAAAAATATCGCTTGTAGGCTATTGACAGTAAAGTGAGCACGTTTTAAATGAACATTTGAAAAATGTCACTGCCCCTACCTGCATTTATTTTAACGGGCACATTGACTGGCACGCGCCCAGTTAAGTTGGTTACGACGGAGGGAGAGTAGTTCCATGCTATAGCGTCGAATTAAAAGTGTAAGGTAAACATTTGTGAATGAAGAACTGATTTATCTTGCCTAATGTTCTTTTCTAATTCATAGAATAGTTGTAAAATAATAACTTTTCCAACAATTTCACAATTTCACTTGACCGACGCATGAATAAAGTGACCAGGACAATGGCAATGTTAATTTTTCATATGGTGCAAGAATACAAAATGTACATTCAAGTAGATCTTAAGTAGGGCTTTCAAAAGTGCTCAGTTTACAGTGAACAGTCTTTAGTTGTCTGCATTTAAAGGGACTCCCAACTCAGTTCGAAGTGACTAATACACTCTGTTAAACTTTTTTAAGACTTTGATCTCTAAGATTTTATAATTTAAGTCCAAACCAACTCCTTTAAAACAATTTGAAATTCCAAAGAAAGCTACTTTTTGTGTAACAACAACTACATAAAATGCAAAGAAAATGTTAAGATATCTACATGTTATTTGAATGATGTAACTACAAATTTAGTTGCCCCTGGACATCGAGTAACGGCAACAAGCAAATATCGGCTAACGACAGCAAGCAGTCGAACTGGCAGGCGATACCGTGCTGCGTAAACCTGTGTGAAACAAAACTGCAAACACTTTACAGGGGAGTTACGTATATGTTCCGTAGACTGGTCGGGAACGATTGGTTTACCCTCCGATAGTAGCTGGTGCTGCCTTGCCCAAGCCAACTTATTGAACCGAGATAAATCTGCCTCGGGAATTTGCTGATAAAGATGGACTGGTATTTCCGGAAGGATCGATAAATGTATGGAAGCCGAAGAGGCACAAGATTATAAAGTTATCGTAAACGCATTAACAGTATAGCCGAAAAATTGTATTAGCTCTATGAGAAGTTTTTTAGACAGTTGACGTGTTCCTCCCTTATCAATTATTTTTATTAAGATAATATGGATTGGCATTGATTGAGTAGATATAAATTTTTACGCAGAATACAGGATAGTATTAAAAGGCATTGAAAATCCTTAACGTACAAGAGAAAATTTGATGAGCAGTGTTTGTGTTAACGGTTCTGAAAATCAACAAGCATTAAAAAATAATAAATAAACTTTACATTTTTAAGAATACGAAAATGGTGAAAAAAGAGGTATACTTAATAAACAAGTGTTCGTTTTTAATATCTTCGCATTATGCTAAGGTGGTAACCTGGGGACTGCTGATTAAATAATGTAGTTTAAGCTTACATCTGAACTTTACAAAATGCAGCCAGTGCTTAGAAGCAACTGGAGCCCGAAACTTTGAGGTAGAACGTCATCTTAGCGACCTCAACCAAGAGCGGCCAACAGGCGAATAAAAAAACTTATTCTGAAAATCGTTACCTGGAACACTGAACTCCTCGTAGGTTCAATATATTTTTTTCCTAATCTTTTAAGACTGTTTCCAAGTTGATTCATATCTGAGTCATTGAGGTTCAAACTAACATCTTCCATAGTGTACCTGATTCAAAAAATTCTTCGTAAGGGTGGTACGCCCTTGAAGGTGGAGCTGAAGCACATGTTTGTTGCAAATTTTACAGAAAGTAATTTAAATAGAACAATCGCATACAGGATAAAGTGCAGTTGAACGAATATCACTAACCACCACAAACCCGGTCAGACAAATCAAGTGATGTTTCCTTGAATTTTATTCTCGTTTTAGTTTTATTATTTATTCTAGCTAAAGCTAGTTTCTTGCTTTTTCTTCAAATTTAGTGCCTTTGCTTTTAATTTTTTGTTCTTATTTTTCTATTACAGCTTTAATCTTCTTTTCGTATAACATCTGCCACTGCACACACAACACTTTAGATCTTTGTTTCCCTAATTCTTCTTTGTATTCTGGCCAGAATGTGGCACAGTTAAAATGATGAGGCATGTATTTGTTGTAGTTATGCATGCACCCACACTTGTTGTAAAATATCGACTATTAAAATTAGTCATATTTGATTAATACAGCGATCAGAGTCTCTGAAGACCACGTGCTGCCTTGACAAGTTGCCTCATCTCGGCCGGTCTAATGCTCCCCTCCTCCAAACTCCGTCGACACCCAACTGTTTAAGGTATTATTCCAACTCATCCCGCCATCGAAATTTTGGTCTTCCAAGAAAGTGCGTTTTACTTGATATCCCTTGCACCACTACTCTGGGCATTGCATCTTCAGGCATCCTTATCACTAAACCAGCCCACTGTATCCGTCTGTTTTTCAAGTTCGTGATTTTACGTCCACCCATTGCGCTTCGTTCGTCCTCTGTTTCCACTCTCCTCTATCTTCGACAGGTCCTAGAATCCGTCGCATCAACTTTCTTTCAAAAATTTCAATCTTGTCTCTATCGGCCTTGCTTGTTGTCCAGATTTCTGTGCTATAGAGTACAATCGGGCGAATAATAGTTTTGTACATCTTGATCTTTGATCATCGTGATAGGGTTTTGCATTTCACTGTATTTCGTAGGTTTTAGAAACACGTATTTGCTGCCTGGATTCTTTCCTTTGTGCCGAAGCCCATTTTGTTATGTCTGGTGAACCATACTCCTAGGTATTTGAATTTATTCGCTGATTTTAAACTCATTTCATCTACAGATAGTGGGTCTCTTATCTTGTTACCGTCTCGACATCAACACGTATTATCTTACTCTCGTTGATTTGTAGTCCCACTTTCGCAGCCAGTTACTTGACGGCTTTCGTCATCCACTTCAACACTTCTTTGTTGAAATTATATTATGGTTAATTATAAGGTATCGAATTTTAGATTTATAGGTTTGGTCTACCTGCATTCCCTTCATAACTGTGTTACCGATTAAATTCTGAGTCACAATTTATGAGATTTACGTTGTTTTGTTTGATAACATGAAATTTATTTGTCACATATGCCTCTATATTTTATTCATTGTCGATTTATTCATTTTATAACTCATTTCAGAACTTCCATTAACTTGAAGATTGTATTGTATGTTGCTTTCAAGGATGCATTCTCCACGCGAACCTATTTCTATAACAAAAACAAACTGAATGACCATAAGAACCCCCTATTCACTCATTACCAAAATCCTGAAAACTTTGAAGATTATCTTCTTTAATATATCCTTCCAGGAATGCTATCACAGCTCGTAGTTGGTGCAAGGAACTTCTGTTAGTAACTACAAGAACATCTTTTGTTGCAGTTTTGGAAATACCTACAGCTGCAGGGTTCCACGGCACTAGACCACATTTCCTGAAACCATTTTTCATAATTGAAGATGTAATGTAAACCAATTAATATTTCTTCCTGTCGAGGCGAGGAGTGGATTTCCTTCAATATTGTAAGATTAAATTGCTCCATTCTTCAGTGATGTACTCTTTTTTCCATACATGTCTCAGTAGTCTACACGGAAGACAGTAACATACATTAGTTTAATCAGGTGAGCGGAATTTGTAAGCAATGTTGTAAGTATTATCTTCACGCTCTTCGTAAAACTTACTTTTATACAAAATGAGGTAAGTCCAAACCCTCGGAGAAAAAGATAAATGTCACAGATAGTTTCCTCTCTATGTGAAAGAGATAAAAAATTTTGTGATGAATACAAAGGGAAGAAGTATGTAGGTCTTACCGTCTCGTTAACAGCGAAGTAATTAGAGGCAGAGCAAGTAGCTTAGAGAAGCAGGAACCGGGANCATGGCCTGTAGTAGGAAGGAACCTCCGCATCGTTTGCCTGGACTGATTTTGGGAAACAATGGAAAAACGAAATCAAAATGGTTGGATCAGGATTTGAATTGTGGTCCTTCCGAATGCAAGTCCGAATGTTAACCACTGCACTACCTCGCTCTGTCAGAGAAGAGAGGAGCAAATATCCAACCAATGTAAGATACTCAGATGCCTCAGTGTTTTGGGAAGCTATCAGATTATTCGTGATACACTCTTTCATACTTGAAAACCACTTGTTTAGATGCTAAATCTCCATGTGCATTTCAAGTAACCTTAAGTGTTCGGCATTACTGATAATCTACGTTTACCTGTGGCAATATATTCTTATCCCCTTTCACACATTACACCTGATTTACTCTGGGATTGAGAAAGAAAGCACTTCTATCTAAATTAAACACTATTTTGGGATGTTAAAAAAAATCCTTATATTTACGTATGTCTTTCAAACCACATAGACAGAGATTCCTTTCGGCAGTCCTGCTGGATGTCAGATTTTGGGCAATTATAGTGGTCATTTTTGGATGGCGTCTTAATAATGCTAGAAACCATAATCGTCCTGAGCGATTACTTACAAATGGTTTTTTTTGGTTAGGTTACTTAATTATATTTTTTAATTATGTTTTAGCTATTCGCCCAGGTTTCATCATAAGACACTGTTTTTATCACTATAGTTATCTGTTTCACTAAAATAGCTTGATATTCTTTTGTAATCAGTGATTGCAAACCCATCTACCGTTTGAAGGGGTTTGCCCTCTCACTTTATAGAGCAATGTGATGCCAAGTACAAAGTGGTACTTAGCTGCTGTAGCAAATTAAGTTCCTCTCAGTACACTATTTATTGCATCGTTTATTTATTATACACTGTAAGGAAACGCTTTTTCTTTCACAGGAGGCATTATGATGTTTTGAAATAAAATATGAAACAATAAATTACGTGTTTTAATAGTTGACATGTAATGTTTTAATGTTTGACAAGACTTGTCATCTGCTCGATACATATAACTTACTTTCAACAATTTATCCAGTTGGCTTAAAAGGTTCTACTTATTACTAGTGTACAGAATTATAGCTTTTGCATTATTAATCAATCCTACAGTTGCATTAGTAATTGAAATATGTACATCGACCAATAAAAATTGCAAATAATTTGTATCAGTACTTGATATCCACAGTGGTTTCAAAAATATTACTTAGAATCACTAATTCTGCATCGGCGAATATACTTCATTATATAGGCTGTTCACGGTTACTTGAGACTTTTCTGAAGCCCTAATAAAGTTCTACTTCCAGGCTCTTCCTCCGCCTCATACAACTTAAGCTTAACTTAGTATTGAAAATTTCACCAAAGGGACACCGCATCGAATTTGTGCGCACTCAGTTTAATATTATTCTCCATAAGTACTAGCAACACACATTTTTTCTCCCTGTATTTATTAATATCAATTATTAGTGAAATATATTTTATACACAGAATACAAGTAAAAGAACAATTCAAATAAAAATAAGCCACTCATATATTAACACAATTATAAATCGCTTGTAATACGTGAGATTTTAGGAAACAACCAAACACGTCATAAATCGGGCGATTAATCAAAGATTTGATTAAAAAAGTATGAAGAAACCGCGAACACACTATAAACACAGTTTGTTTATCAGCCATAGGTAACAGTGTTATTAAATTATTGTACAGCATATCGTATTAACTTGACCCCTTGCATATTTTATCTGCAAAAAATTCTTTACACAACACACATACCTCCACGAAACCAACTCACATTCAGAATGCCAGTAAGGTTTGTGATCTCATGGTAACCAACCAACTTTCATAACAGATGGCACTACAAGTATTTGAACATAACGATTAACTAACGGAACAACATATTTATCTTACTATATGTAACTGAAACTGGAAGGGTCAAACGACTAAAGTGGTGTCAACTACTGGTGAACTCATCTTAGTCCGGTGTAATTCGTTTCAAATCGTTTTGCTGTTTCCTTCACGGCGTTCCGATTTATCTGGCCAGAAATGTATTTCAAATACCATACTTTAAACGGTTAACAAAAGAGATTGAGAAGAGAGAGAGAAAGAGAGAGAGAAAGGGAGAGAGAAGAGGAGAGATTTAGGCAGCTCTTAACATCGAGGTCTTGAGAGCCGAAGAGGTTGAAGTGAGGTGTGTAGCAGTGCCGGAATGCTAGAACGGGGGAAAGGGGAGGTCCCCGAGAAAACCCGCTGACCAGCGGCATCGTCTGGCACGGTTACCACATGCGAAAATCCAGGAGCGACCCCGCTGGGAATCAAATACGGCTCACTTATGTTGTTGGTGAGCAGTCGAACCACTTCACCACCGGCGCCCAAAGGTTAACTAAAGCTCTCTTTCTCTCTATACAGGCTGTCCGGCAACACACCCGAAATATTTCGGGAGGTAGTTCCTTGTGGACAATGGGGTTGATATATGCTACACTACTTATAGCGTAGCTCAGCTCCTAAGGGAGACACACGCCCTTGAAACCCAAATTTAGGAATTTAAATTTTGAAAAATATCAGAAACTGCGTGGAACTGAACTACGATTCTTGGGGTAATGCTTTGAGTTATCGAGATCTTTGCCCTATGAAAAAAACGGCTGTTAAGACCTTCCACCTTAATAAAAATAATAAGGGTGGTCACTCTCTAATTACCTTCACACGTTTTATGGGATTCTGACACCATATTATTGAGCAGTACGTCCTAATTAACAAAAAAGGTCATCTTGTTACAAGTGTCTAGGACCCATCGTTTCCTTTTAAAACACACAAAGTTTTCAGCGGCGACGATACAATGCCTGGCATGTAGGCAATACGCCCTTCCCACGGAGGTAAAACATCGCAAGCAACCGATATTGGAACGAATGTTCCCGGAAGTAAAAGTGAAACGAGACAAAAGGTATGTGCTGGGCTTACATTGTGTAGAGTTGTAGTGTAGGCAGCTTGTCGAGGTTTACTTCGGAGTAATTGGCTGACATGCATTTGTTATTCGGTGCGGTAGGCTGCAGTGGTCTGTGAAAATGTACCAGCAGAAACAGGTACATTGACCATCGTAATTATGATTGTACTGTGCAGTTGTTTGGTACTTTCTGAGACATGTGAACCTTTGTGCGTGATCCAAGCGAGATCACAGCGACAAGACATGTTAGTACGTGGGCACAACATACGATTGTGTTACCTTAGTACATTTTCCACTTGAATCCCACTTTGTCCACTTAAAAATAGTCGACCCAATAAAGATTGCTCACGATGTGTTTACCTCCATATGTAAGAAGTACTGCCTACGTGTCGAGGCATTGTATCGTCGCCACTAAAACTTTGATTGTATTTGAAAAGGAAACGATGAGTCCTGAGCACTTCCAACATAACCTGTTTTGTTCAGTAGGATGTGTTACCCAATAAGATGGCATTAAAATTCCATAAAACCGGGAGGGAAAACAATTTTCAGTTAGAGGGCATCTGTCCCTATTATTTTTACGAAGGCGGAACGGCTAAACACCGGGTTTTTCATGGGTACATGCTCTTGGTTACACTAAACATTACCCAGGGAAATGTAGTCAAATTCCACGCCGTTTTTGATATTTTGCAAAAATAATACTTCTAAACTCGATTTTCAAGGGTGTATATCTCCTTTAGGAACTGAGAAAATTGTATTGCACTTGTCTACCGAGATATTTCGGGTAAGTTTCCGAACAGCCTGTATATACACATATATACATATATAAGAGCTTATACATATAAGTAGTATGTTATAGATATCCATTTAGATTTGTAAACACACGTTTATGTACCTATGTAATTAAGTTTGTCCTCAGTGGAATGCCATGCAAAGCGCTAAAGGAACGGTATCTGTAAGTTGACGTAAAAGCAGAGAAGCCAAATGTATGGTCTAGTTCACGTTGAAGAACACTCCTGACGCACATCATTAATCTTTCGCGAGTATCGGATCCAGCAAATCCCCAGTGGATCCGTGATAATGGGAGCTAACAACAGCCGATATTTTTTTGCCGAACTTCTCCCCAGTTTTTTTTCCCTGCCTGTTTTTTTTCCGTCCGCCCCTCCTTGGGTATATCCGATTGACCAATAAAGCGAGCTGCCTCGATGTAATCAGCTGTGTGTAGTGCAATATCCCCGTTCAAGGTACCACGCTCTGCTGGACGTGTATGGCCGTAACCGTCTGTGAGAATTATCGGCTGTTCGCACACGACCTCTTCTGAATTCCGTTAACGCACCCGGAAACACACAGTCAATTGAATTCGGTCGTGATGATTTATTCATAGTTTGACACACAACTTGAAACTCATCAGTTTCTGGTGGAAACCTTCCAGTTTAAAAATGTATTTATTTTGCAAAGCATCTTACAATACTCACACAATCCAGACTGTTGTAAATCGCTCACCGATATTTTAATCTGTCATCAATTTTTAAAAGTGCAGTATTAGTAACAAGGGTGGCCCAGAAAAAAATATAACCTTATTAATTATCTCGTAAAATGCATCAAATGTACTGAATTAAATTGGACTACAAAATGTTTCAAACGACTCTTAAACACAGTAGGCAATAAGTTGATCTTGAAAACCATTAGAATAATTCCAGTTATAATAGCAATCAGACGAGAAGTTGGAAGGGGAATCTTCCTAAGCCACGGAGTAAAAATATATATATATTACTCATATTTTAATAAGACTACTGGAGTTGTACACAAAGAGAGAAAACAAGGAAATTATATTTACAGATGCAAAACAATTAACCTACAGAACCTAGTAGCAAGTGATAATAAAACGGAAAAAACCCCATACATAGAGCTTAATGGCCTTAAGTTCAGATTCTTCTAGCGAAGAAGGTAAATAGCATACATCTTTGAACAGCAACTACTCAAGTTATCATGCATTTTTACATCATAGTATCATCTTGCTTCTTATTCACGTGGATTAAATAAGCTTCAAACTGTAATTCACAGAAAAATCATATTAGGTGTATGGGCTTGGAAACTTTTCACTGGAATAAAATAGGTTGTCAGTTGTATTATTTTGCACATATTCAATATTTAAGCATACTTTCTTTCGCAAATGTGTTTTATAACTTTGTCACGCTTATTAACTCCAGTTTTACTTACAAAAATAGTAAATAATCATCACCAAAAATCAACATTGTAATAAATATCACTCGCACACAGGCAGACACAGGTAATTTATTTCATACGTTAGAAGAGGGGCGAAATGTTTACACCAACAGGATTTTCACTGCCGCCGAAATCAGGGCAAGTATTTGGAGTTTGGCGGTAAGGGAAGGATCAGTAAAGAGTGCCTTCTCTCTTCTATCAGGTATCATCAGTTTTAATGAGCATCAACACTTGATAACGTCGTGAGATGATGGATGGTCGCACTGGGTAAGAATATTTTTTTGCTCATCGCCTGTAAGAATGCAACCAAGCTTACTACTAAAACTTTGATGTTGCCTGAAAGTGTACAGCCTTAGCACGTGTGTTGCAAATCTCTTTTCCCCAACGGTGGTTAGTGAATGTAGGAATGTTCGAGAACGAACACCAGCAGGGAGGATTGTTTCTTCGTGTGACAGGCTATGAGCACTCCATTTACGTCGCTACGTACCACCCAGGGACACGTCACGGCAGCTGGGGAAACATCTGTGTCCACCAGTAGCATATCCAGGTGACTAGCAGAGCGGAATATATCGTCGCAGCATCCCTTACGATGTCTACCATAACGACCTGAGCATCGCCGAGTAAGTGTGATCATCTTCCAGGGACGTGCAGCATGGCAGTTTGCCAACTCGGTTGACGTCACAGGCGGAGGTTGCGGTCGGTGGCCGTGTTGGATTTCCTTAACGAGCTTATACCTTCTCCCTCTCCTACCCACACCAACCTGTAACCATAAAAATTACTAACAAATATTATTTCCGTTAAAGTTTAATTTCAATAAAGAATTAAATACCGGCCCACCATCTTGGATATTTAATAATTATTTCCCGTTTTCGTGAAAAATAAATGGCGAGAGTGTAGCTGAACTGACTTGCAAGACAGCACCAGTGTATAGAGTTATCAATTTTTCTTTCATATTTTCAGAAACACCAAATTTTCCAAGTGTTGTTTACATAGTGTTATTTCCACCGGCAAAAGTACGTGAGTTAACAGGAACTGAATTCTAACAAACAGCCTATGCACCTAGCATAAGCTCTCCTCAGTTCGCTAGTAATTAAATTTTCCATATATATATATATATATATATATATATATATATATATATATGGTGACTTTGGCGCAGGGTATTTTGGTATAGTATTCAAGATTCGCCTGCCATCGTGGTTGACGTCACAGTAGGGCCGTCCTAAGCTTAAACGTTCCTCTTTTTCCCCTCAAAATGGTCAATTTTGCTTTCGAAAATGCCTATTTCATCACCAAAATTTCTCTCTCTGCTCCTCCTCACAACTTTAAGAAATGTTGAGAAATTTGTGGGGAAAATACCTGCTTCCTAATGCGGCTGAGAGACTGCTCAATATGGCTGAGAAACCACGATAATCGGAAAAATAATCAGCCGCAATAAGCAGTCGATTAAATATAATTATTAAGATATTATTAAAGTAAATTTTAAAATATTAATTAATTTAATAATGTAAAAAATTTTAGGCATAAGTATAAGTGCTACGTATTACTGGATCAGTATTTTCAAAAGAAGTACGATTGTGATGTCATAACCATTATGCAATTCAGCCACAGTACCAACATTTTGGATTTAAAAGGAACGTCCCTTCACCCTTCCCTCACCAACACATCGAGCTGGGTGGCATAGTGGTTAAACTTAGACTCGCTTTTGGGAGTAACTGGGTTTGAATCCTGGTCCGGCCAATTTGATTTTGGTTATACATGGTTTCCCGAAATCACTGGAATGGTTCCTTACTACAGGTCATGGCCGATTCCTTCCCCGTTCCTCCTTCACTGAGCAACTTTCTTCGTCTCTAATGAACTCGCTGTCAACGCGACGCTAAACCAGATATACAGATCTATCTACCCCTCACCCACAACCCACACCCGACCATCATCCAGTCCCATCACACCATTCAACCCAACCTTATAACCACCTCCCCTCAACCCAACAGTATTTTTACTTTGATGAAAGTGTTAGAAAAGCAAAACGATTTATAACATCACGTCATGCATGTTCTCAAGCTTCAGAAATGTACTGAACCCCTCCTCGATCAACAGAACAATATATATATATATATATGTCCAACCTCCAAAATCCCGTCATGGACCCCTTCCCTACTTCCCTCCACTCATCAAAAGCCCACGACCATGAGACACTCTCCCCTTCCTCCTCATCAACACCGAATCGACCTCTCCTTCTACCCTCGTCCCTTCCCCCTCTTCAACTTGGGGCTGAGGTAGCTAGGCGGTTAGCCTGCTCACCTCCCACCAAGGCGAACAAGATTCAATCATCGGCCGGGTCACTCCCGAATTTTCGCATGTGGGTATTGTGCTAGACGATGTCGCTGGTCGGTGAGTATACTCGGGGGATCTCCGGTTTCCCCTGCCCTTTCATTCTAGCGCTACTCTATACTCACCTCAATCACCTTCATCGGCTCTCCAGACTTCGCTGTTAAGAGTCGCCCAAATCTCTTCACTCACACACTCACTGTTCTCACTTCACTCGCGATCCTGTAAATTTCATGTCGGACACGTGACATAAAAAGCGAGGACACGTCATTGTCTAGAATTTGGTGCATCCATAAAGAGTTTAATTTATTCTATATAAATTGCTTTCCTTTAACGTTCGTAAAATCTCAAAATTTTTACATTTACGCTTTCCTATGGCAGCTGATAACATTGAAAAGAAAAAAAAAACACATGGAGGCAGGTGTAATCAAACCTGCGACATTTCCGTTACAAGGCCCGCACCATAAACATTTCACTACACGAACCACAAACGGCGCTACTTAAATGTAATATACTTCACGAACTTTTGAGGCCCCATTTTGACAGAAACAGCGGCCTGGGTACGCCAGATTCAAGCGCCCCCTCCCCTAAGTACAGAGTTCTGATAGATCTGACTATCAGACCTCGTTCTCACAACTGTTATGAATATTACGTGCAAATACGAACAGGGGCATATCTCGCAGCTTTACTTTATTACAATATTTATTCAATATTATATATGATTTTTTAATGTATTTTTCCTTTCTCAGATGTTGCACCCCAAACCTCTTGCACCTCTGGGAACGTGCCAAGTGTGCCCGTTTATAAAAAGAGGGCCTGTAATTTTTTCCGATGGAAATAACACTGTAAATAACACTAAAACAATTTTGTTTTTATCCTGAAAATATAAAATAAAATATATAAAACTTCTGTAAACTGGTGCTGCCTTGTACGTAGATTCGGCGACTCTCTCGGCATTTACGGGAAATGCTTCTTAGGAATGCAAGGTGGTGGTATTGAAATTTTTAATAAAAATTAACTTTTTAATAAAATAATTTGATTATTGATTTTTATTGTTAAGAGTTGGTAGGGTAGGAGAAGGGAGAGGGAGGAAGTATAAACTCGTTAAAAATTTTCCAACATGACCACCGGCATCGATCTCGCCTGCAAAGTCTACCGAAATTAGCAGGCATATAAACTGAATCCTACTACCCCATTCCCGGCGCCAAAGTCGCCATATATA
>NQII01001391.1:295947-423064 GCA_002778355.1 Clitarchus hookeri | reverse complement strand
TATATATATATATACACACACTACCTAGACTTCCTGAACCTTTGACTGTCAAGACCAAGAAGAGCGTCCGAGAAATGCTTACTGAATTAGATCAACTACACGTTGTTCACAGTAAAGTAAGCAAACAAACTGGCACACAAGCTTCGAGTTAATTTTGCGGCGAATTGATAAAAATACACTCGTTTGCAAAAAACATTGATTACCCTGAAGGTGCCATCGTTGAAGCTCGTAAATGGGTACAGGCACAGAACATGGTATTATGTATAAAGAAAACTTCACAATATTGTACCTCGCCAAGCACATATTGCAGGGGACCAACATTTCAGGGTGCACTAAGTATGGCGTTGGGCCACCCGTAGCACGGACATAGGTGGCAATAGGTCGGGCATGGAGTCGTACAAGAGTCGGATGTTCTCCTGAAGAAGATACTGCCACAGCTGGCGCAAGTGACCTTCCAAATCCGCCGTAGTCGCCGCTTGCCGAAGTTGTTGTCCAATCTGGTTCTAAAGTTCTCGATGTGCGAGAGGTCTGGGGAACTTTCTGGGAAAGGAAGTATGTTCAACGTCACGCAGGCTGGCCAGAGGTATCCGTGTTGTATGAGTCCGGGCATTATTCTGCTGGAAAATTGGGTTGTCAAGCTGCACTTCAAGGGGAGTGCACATGGTCGCAGAATTTCCTGGACGTATCGCCGCGCCGTGAGGGCTCCTTCAATTACCACCAGTGGGGCGCGGGAATCGTACGAAATATCACCCCACTTCATGACACCTCTCGTTGGGTTGGTGTGCTTCTCTACGATGAAGTGTGGATCACGGTGCTGGCCTGGACGTCTCCAGACTCGAATTCAGTGGTCATCTGTATTCCGACAGAACTGTGATTCGTCGCTCAACACCTCTCGTCGTCAATCCGCAAGCTGCCATGCTGCCCGTCTCCGGAAGATCACACTTACTCGGCGATGCTCAGGTCGTTATGGTAGACGTCGTAAGGGATGCCGTGACGATAGACCCCGATCTGCTAGTCGCCTGGATATGGTACTGGTGGACACAAGTGTATCCCCAGCTGCTGTGACATGTCCGTGGATGGTACGCAGCGATGCTTGTGGAGTGCTTATAGTCTGTCTCACGGTGAAACGATCCTCCCTGCTTGTGGTCCACGGGGGTCGACCCGAGCTTTCTCGACGGGTGTGTGTACCCTCCTGTTCCCACAGCGTCCAACGCCGACTCACAGTGTAGGCAGAACGGTGCAACTCACAGTGTAGGCAGAACGGTGCAAGTGGCAAGCAGTCCGCCGAAACATCTAACCTGCCTCTCGAAGGCCATCGGTGCGGCGTCTCTCAAACTCATTCAACTGGACAAAGGCTTGTCGAATGCGCCGTCAGGTTATGCTGCGTGTTCACTGCACTTGGCTCTGTAGCTCGCACTGCTACTAAGGCCTTATTCGGTGTCTTGCAGCTATGAATGATGGAGGGACATGTAGGCTCCGTAGTGGCACATCCGTGCAAGCAATCCGCCTTAAAATCGCACGGGGCACATGTCGGGCTATGACAATACTGCGTGGAAACCTTTGTTGTACTCACGTGATTCGTTCATGGTAATCAATTTTATTTCAAATGAGTACAGTTCTAAGACCTGAGGTATTGAGAGTGTTATATCTAAATTTATGGCTTTTGAACTAAAAGGTTTTAAGTTGTATACACCTAAGAGCACAAATTCGCATATTCTTAACACACATGTTTTTCTAAAAAAATTTTGTTTTACCATTGGATGACGCTTTAATAAAGTGAAACGTTCTATGGAAATGTTAATCTTACACACAGCTGAAGTTTAAAAATGAGAGGGAAATACGTTCATGAGCAGAGCTTTCTAAAGTTCTCAGTTATCCGTGAACAGCCTGTACCATGGATACGCTGCGCACTTCCGCTCACTCCTCTTTCCTTCGGGAATTTTCGACAGAAGACTCTTACACTGGTAGATTCCGGGGCCGCCGTGTTCACGTGACTAGTGCCCCGGCTTGCCGCTCGCTCCCTCCTCCTTCATAGCAAACCTGGTTCTATTCCCAGTGGATCCAAGCCTTGACTTTTGCAAGTGGGAAACGTTGCAGACATTACCGTTTGTTTACGGATTTTCTCAGGTTACTCTTGTTTACTTTTACTTTAGGTTCTGTCGTCTTTCCATCTCCGTAACCCACTTGGAAAGAGCAACCAAAAATGTTAGCATCTCTTTCACTGAAAATAAATCGAATTAATTAAGCCTTATATTCTATGTGACCTTAGAGGTGCAATATATTGGAGTAATATTTTTTTCCATATTTGTATATTTTATTATTTGCATTGATGCTGGAAGTATATATTATTACTATTTCTTCGAGTTAAGAAGTTACTACAATACAAATTTATTAAGTCAATATTGTTATTTATATTGACATAACATGTGTACACTTGGAAGTAGATTGTAATGTAACAACATCTATAAACATCCTATTAAGTTCTTAAATATAAACTGCTATGAGATTATCCAAAAAATGTTAAGAAACATCATATTTTGGTATAAAATTTATTCTTCTTGAATAGCGTATGCAGTTTTGATGTCTTAAGAAAAGGAATTATTAAATAACAGTAATTTGACACATACCTTTAACAGGCATGTGTCAAATTACTGTTTAAAATTACAAACTACTAATGCCAGCACGAAAGTTATTAGTCTTTTAATTTTGTTTATTAACTTTCCGATTTTTGTCATTAGTTAAACTAAAATTAGTTCTAAAAATGTCATTTTCATCCGTGGCTTGCTGCTTATCCGATATTCTGACCTAAATCTCCCTGCCTTAAAGTGAAGAATTTTTTTAATCGGATGAAAATGGAATATTTATATTCTCCATAACCTATGCCTGTGCAACAAATATGCATTCTGGTTTCCGGAAACATCACGTATAGTCGAATATAAATTCAGAGAATTTTTGTGTGTATACCTACTTGTTTTTATTCTTGGGGAAATGCAAAATTGAATTCGGTCACACTGAATGGGGAAAGAGAAATATACGCACTCACGTAGTCGCCAGCGCCTGAATGATGAGAAGCCATGCGGTGCAAATCTGATGGAAGTCAGCGAGGAAACAGAGGCCAAAAGGCGTCGAACGAAGAAGTTTGGCGATGATACAGAAATTTGTAAGCAGCTACATTTCCAGTCATCGCCTCATTACCTAACTATTCCTATTCAGCACTACATCGTTCTTCTAATATTATCGAAATATTAAGTAAACTTCCACTCGTGTACCAATCGTTACTGTTTTGTAAATAGTTCATCTTCTTTTTCATCGAAAACATCGAGTCAACCGTTTGAAAAAAATCACCTTTACGTTTTTTCAGTACTACTGGACATAATAACTATTCAATAATGTGTCGCCAGCAATACTACAAATAAACTGAGCATACTGAACTTAATGTTTAATAAATTAATAACACTTCAGAAATTTATTTTAAACTTAGAATAGTGCACTTATGTAAAGGGAAACGTAGGTCCTCACAGAGATTATAATTATAATACGCAGCAGAAAAATACATGAATAAAAAAGGCGTAAGGTTTGCGATTTTCATCAGTAACGTAGTTGAAGCAGGATACCGAGAAAATTATGCCACACATAAAAGCGGTATTTTATTTGCACTTGGATTCAATTTACTGACATAATTGACTGCTGCATACATATTTCATTTATTGTTTACGCGCCATTTATTCCAAAACAAATTTGTACTGGTTCTTATCGCTTAGTATAAGGACAATAATTCCACAGTAAAAAAAATGAATTAAAAAATAACGCTTCATGTTTAGCTAATGACTAAATTATTTTCCTAATGCGATTTACATTTTATAAATGTCCAAAAATGCTTCAATATGTATCGAACCAGAGAGCCTGTAGGATGTCGTGAACAATGTCGGTGGCTTGCTATTATAAAACAGCAAAACCTGTTAGTACGACAATAGTTTTACTTGTGAGAAAATTGGCATGCAATCGCGTGTCTACGAATTGTTCTGAAATATTTCTTGTTGGGAACGCTGCAAGAGGAATAAAAAAATAACTATGCATGTCACCGAGTCACTTTGCTACGGTGTCGATATTTCAGTTTTCATTTAAGTCAAACTGTTGGCTGCGTTATCTTCCTCTTCCCGTAAGTCGCTTCCCCATATAATTTTCTTCTTTGCCCCCTTATATGCTAATATTCTTAATGAAAGTTAGCGCTCATATCATATATAATCTTTTAACCACCAATCATTGTACACGGGCTTACCAGAATATTTTCATATTTCAAACTTAGCGGATCGGAAGAACTAACCACAAATACATCAGGACTGAAATTTGTCAGCTTTTGCCATACGTAAGCAATAAATACTGCAAATTTAATTTATAAAAGTAATATATCAATGAAAACCTAGGGTGATTTTTAAGTTGTGATCTTAAGTTTAAGTTAAGTTTTAATTTGCCCGAATTATTTCAATGGAATGGAAAAAACTTTAAATACAATATTTTGCCTTAAATGGACCTCTACCAGCTGCAGTAAGTAAATTATAATATTTTATTTCAATTATGTAAGATCCCGAAGGCGGAAACTTAGTTGCATAAAATTGAAGTCTTTTTATATAATAATTAATGAATTAACGGGTTGTACGTAAATTTAATAACACTTGTTTCTACGAATAGAGTATAAATAAGACGCTCTCATAATAATTCTGTTGAAGTTTAAGCCGTGGAATTCTTTTCCTGTGTATTCTGAATCCTTTGTTATTCATTCATAACCCTTAAAACTGTTTTGTAGGAAATTTCATACAAATATAGGTTATAATGTTTTCGTATCAAAACAAATAGTGTCTAAATACATGAAGTAAAATTAAGTACAATGACAGAAAGGCTTGACAGTATTGTGTAACTCTTTAAACAAACAACGACGCTTATCGAGAGTGCCAAGAGGATGTCGGAAGTCAAATGGTTTGACGGCCTTTTAATCCCACTCAGTCTCTCGACATTTATTATGGTTGAAGCTGAGTTAGTTTCTCTGCTGTATGTACCAAATAAGGCGACGCAGTATCCGAATTTGCCATCATCTGGTCTCGAACCAAGGACGTCATTGCCTTCAACAATTCTTTCCATTGGGGTCGCCGCAGTAGTCACAGAGAATAAACCGTTGATGTATCTTCCATTCGTCTCAACAGATAAATACTACTGATATGGCGTGATGATACCCAACTTATATATTTTTCAACCATGTCTAATAATGCTTTTAGTTTTAATCTAAAAATTTTTACGGTAACATGCCATGCCAATATAATAATTTGACATATTCAAACCTAACATTGAATATTGGTAATACTATATCAAAGAATTAATTTAATTAGTTAGTTTGCTTCTTTGGTACTTTATCTTGTGATATACACGAAATAGTTAAGGTGCATTTAAGATAAATGTTTAATCACGTTTCTTTAAATTTGTTGTTCTAGAAGTGATTGGAAGACGCATAAATTCAAAATCTAGGTGAGCTATTTTAAAATTATGTCCTTACAGAATATTAGGGTGATATATCTCTGGAACTAAACAAATGCAGCTGGTGCGTTTATGACACCTTACTAAAGCATTAGAGTAATTACTTAACCGATTTTTTTATCAGCTTTTTTCGGAGTCATTAAAATTATTAATGCGTACGTTTTGTTGGTCAAGAGTTATTAAAAAAATAAGTACCAAATCCGTTATTA
The DNA here is from genome assembly GCA_002778355.1 of Clitarchus hookeri. Taxonomy (NCBI): domain Eukaryota; kingdom Metazoa; phylum Arthropoda; class Insecta; order Phasmatodea; family Phasmatidae; genus Clitarchus; species Clitarchus hookeri. Next base: position 417,329 of record NQII01001391.1, on the reverse strand, counting down.
AAGTATTTTAGTAATGCATCTAACTTTACTGGAAATTGAACATAAAATATTATTTTCCCGACTACAGCTTTGCAAAATGTCATGTCGTATCTGTTAAATAAATGTATCGATTTAAATCAAATTTGGTATTCTTGCAGCACTTAATGAGAGTATTAAATAAATTAACTATACTTATTTCACCTGACATTAAATATTTTGGACAGAAAAATATTTGAATAAAATAACTTTACAAATTTATTGTTGAAATGCTATATTGCTAGACCATCGAACAGGTCACGTTTTTCTCTTACGAGTAATCGCTGCCAAGATCATGCATTTATTCAAGTCTTGGATCCTATATTCCACCCCTTTGACAGACACAGAAACAAGTATATGTATGGCTTTCTTACCATGCAAGTTAGGAGCTGTTATATAGAATCTTGCCAAAACAAATATACAAGAATAGCAATGAAATACTCGAAAGTGTTGAAAGTTTGTTAAAATAGTATAAAGCATGAAAATGACAGCCATAAAAGTTTTTGGAGGCAAAATATCTTAAACATGAAATAACCAAATAAATTTCAGCTAAACTGGCAATACAGAAATCACCTTGTTAGTACGTGGCTTTTATGATGTTCTATCACTTTTACGTTTTCTTTTCTGAGTTCGAGGCACTTTACAAGTTAAAACGTCTGATGTTATTAACAAACTTAATACAAATTTGATACCTTAATAGCAATATAAAATACGGCAACACACTACTTTATTTATTTAGAAGAATTTTATTTGAAAAGAAAACTGTTTAGCACTGTCGCTAGGTATTGTGATGTAAGTCTAGCTGTACCGGGTCTGAACTAACACATCATGTGACAGAAGAAGTTGCTCAGTTTAATAATTTAATATTTGTTGCCTAATATAATATTTGTAAAGTGCCCTGTCCCTCACTAACGTGTTTACATTTTTGGAATAAAAGAAAGAAAGTCTTTTCTAGTCCACGATTTCTTAATAAACTTCTATTATTTTTTTTACAGCAAATATGTTAAGATTCCACTTTTTCCAGCGCAGTAGAGTTAGCTGGTTACTAAGATCTCAGAGAACCAATATGGAACTAAGAGACGCACAACACGCTCTTCCATTTGAAATTCCTTTAGATGACTCAAAAAATAATGACTAACTTGACTCCTGTGAATCATTTTTTTACGAATTCCAAGTGAAGTAGAGTAAGCCCCGATGAAATTGAGTTATTTATCACAAAATCAACTCTCATGCCATATCATTCCTTAATTTTTTCTCACAACTTGACATTTAATTTAGGGTACTTTTGAGCGTATTTTAGAATAGAATTCAAGGCCTCAGGGCTGCACATAAATTTTAAGTACTTAAGTAATTATATAAAGAAGCATTATATTATATTATGTAATATAATAGAATACAGATTATTATTGTAGATTATAATTCATATCCGTTAACCGACAGGGTTAAAAGGGCAGAATCGAAAAATCATGAGATCAGTATCTTATTATTCAGACATATTTACGTACGCCAGTGTCTGAAAAGGTTAGGTTCAACCTGGTTTGCAGTTAGCACGTGGCAGTGGGGATGAAAATTGGCGCCAGTTTGTGGTCGTGCAAACGAACCTATTTTGTCACGTGGTAGCATGCCTATCTCCCATTGGGCATGTCATGGCTTCAATCCCTACCAACTGCATTTTGGATGGTTTATACCCAAAGTGGTTTTCCATCCACTTTTCATGCGAAAGCTGATGGATTTATTTAATGCAAACTACCCATATTAATCACATGTTAGGTTAATATCCTGACTGCTTCGTTACACAAGAGTAAATAGAGCATAGTTGTTCGCATAATTATCTCGAGTAAAAGTGTATTTGCGAGGATAGCCGGATTCGTTATTTTATTGATTTTTGTTTAGTCATGAGCTCAATTTCACATTTATGATAGACTTTTTAACTTTACCCGCGATTAGTATGAAGAGCAATATATTACCCGAGCTCCAAATTTAACATTCTGGATTTATTTACAAATTTACCATGCGTAGTATTAAGTAAGTAATCACTCTTCAAGTATAATTAGAGATTTTAAAATACTAAGTACAATAAAAAATTGAGAATCGGGAAATACGCTGCATATAGCCTCTCATTGCTAAATTACTTACATATAGTTGCAATTTGTGGCGCAAATATATACATTCCCGGTGGTGTTACTATATCGTTTCTACGCTTCTGCAAAAATACTTTCTTGTGCTCTTTTAAATTCCGTCGTCTTTATTTACCTCTTCCGTATTTATGTTGTCTTCTTTGTTTTGTTTCATTCAATGTCCTTGGTTTTCACTTTTGTCCCTGGTCGATAAATCAAAATACCTTTAAATATTGCGACAGGTTTTCTTACCTACTCTTGTTTGTGTTTAAATTTTTCATGTATTATCGTTGAGTTACTCCACCCCCCCCCCTCAACGTGTATAATGAGACTAGTTTTCTGCGCTAGAAATAAGAATATTATTTTTGTCTCATTATTCAACGTTATATTTTTCAATATTATTTAGGAGATTTTTGTTTTTTATTTTGGTTTGAAAAGGAACGTGTTTCTTACAGCTAGATATTTATCATATTTTTGCAGAGAAATTCGGTTCTTCATTTAATTATTGGGTTTCCTGCGGCAATACTATCGCTGGGGAAATTTCTTACATGGCACTGGTTTTATGCACGATAATTTTTGTCCTACTTTTGGCTATATTCTACCTAGGAAACGTAGAGAGTAATATTAAAATACAACACTAATTGGGATTTACTCTTACGTACAAACTTTGGATTAAAGGCACTGCAATTTAATAAGATATTTAAACATTTCATAAATTTTTTAACGGTAATGTTAGTTTGGAGGAGACATAACATTGTCACACCCGAATTGTTTTAGTCACATTAAAGTACTGAAAAAGCAAAAAAAAAAAAAAAAAAAAAAAATCTGAAATTTTGTATTTATATGATGGTTGTTACAGACTGATTTTTAAAATCAGATTTTGGTTGACGTACACGCCACGCGCAAGGCAGGAGCTTACATATACTGTGGAAGTTTCAAGGCTGCAAATGAACGCGCGCTCTATGTGGCGTGATGCTCAGCTATTAGCGCTTGTGTTTCCTAGCTATTGCCTTGATTTACTGTCGGCCACAGTCGCCAAAACTGCTGATAAATTGTTCGGCGTTAACTACATGTGTTTGTGCTCCCCTCGGCTTGCGTGAGTGTAGCGGTTTTCTGCAATAGTTGTTTGTTATTCCGCCCTCTTTGCTGTGTTTTAGCGCTAATGAGCGTAAAGAAGGTCTGGTTCATGTTACATCACGTCATAACAATCTGACCCTTAAATTTCATTTCTTTATAAGCCACTATTTTCCTTGATTTCTGAAGTGATTTCGCGTGTAAGAAATTAGTTCTTTGTATCAAACCTATTTTCAAGTTAACACTTACGCTATATTAATTAAAAATTTTCTTCTGGCAACAAATATTTAATTAGCGCTCTACTTACAAAGAGGATATATGTATATTTATTGAAGTGATCCAAATGTTTGTATTAGCCTTTNATTTAATTAGCGCTCTACTTACAAAGAGGATATATGTATATTTATTGAAGTGATCCAAATGTTTGTATTAGCCTTTTATTTTTCTTAGTTTTATGAAGGCGACACTTTAGCAGTAAAAGCTGAGATAAAATTATAACGACGAAACCTAGATTAAATATTGGCCTCCGTACGTGAAACTGTGGTTTGTCATTCTGAAACGTGCATTGTTTACAACATAAATATATAATAAGAACTTCTAACACATACACACACACACATATATATATATACATATATATATATATCCGAGCTAGAGAGCGAGAGAGTGAGAGTAAATTGTGGAGAATTACTGGTTTTTACTTCGCTCTAAGGGTTCATAAATGCCTGCTCGATTACGAATATTATTTAACCATAAGTTTTGTATGTATATTGTTATACTTCATTCAAATTTTATAGATATATTGTAAAAGTGAACAAATAAAACTATCAATAAATTATTTTATGGTTTTTAATACGTAAGTAGAGAACTCTCCTATAAAATAACATTTAAAAAATCACATTGACTCATAATCTCTCACTATTTTGGCTCATTTAGAGTTACGCACGAGCACATATTTCTTAATATTTATACAGTCCATAGAAAAACATTTTATTTGCACTAATGCCAGCGCATGTTAGTGAAATTACTAAATATGCAATGCAGTTTTCCACTGTCTTGGTACATCACAAAAGATAGCCAGTTGTGAGACAACTTTTCAAAACAGTTTACAAATTCTTTGATGTTATGAAATCCGAATACTAGTTAAAATAAAAGAAGGTAGGCTGCAGTGCATTTGGTCGTCATATTGATGAGCAACGAATTAAAAATAAATTATCAAATTTGAAAATCTAGTGCCATTTCGGAAAAGGCATTTTGGTTACAATAAATTCCCTCCTTCAACTGCGTGAGCTATGAAAAATCAGACACTAATTCATATGCATTCTCACGTCTCATTTCAAATAAAAAAACTTAAAACTTATTGAAGTGGGATTAAGTGCTTTGAAATGTGAATAAAATGCACACTAAATTTATAATTGCTAGGAGCGAACAGATTCTGCGAGTTGGTGCGTGAGTAAATGATTATGGTTTGTCTGACAAAACATATTTGACTTGTTAACATATTTTGCTGTAAACGGTATTCAAGACGAATTTTTGCAAAACACAGTACCAATACACTAGTCTTCGGGCGTGTTATTTCCCAATAAGAGTACGGAGAAAATTGAAGCACTACGTTATATTCCTTTCTACCTGGCACTTGGCATCAAGGACAATCGTCTCATAGCGGACGTTGATGTAAACGGAGATTAACAAATTGGTTGAAATATTCATTATTTAAAATTAGTTAGAGGTTTCTCTCTAAATATACTTCGTATGATAATTGCTCTCATTTTCATATGGATGAATGCATAGGAACGAAAAGCATATGTACGAAGTATGCAGTTTCGGTCGCGGGCCTCTATAAATTCATATATTTAGAAGAGGAAATTTTTCTGCGAAATTTGTGGTTAAGGTAAACATTTATTCAAGTATTTATGGAAAATTTTAATCATTAAGTTTTTAAGACATAAAAACTAACGTTTTATGAAACTTGCCAAAACAACAATAACATTAGGGGCTTAAAGAAAAGTAGACGACAATAATGCAAAAAGTTAGCAGAGAAAAATAATCATTTCACATACGGCAACACATATAGATAGTTGCGTGAGCGTGTGTGTTTATATATATGTGTGTGTATATATATACGNATCATTTCACATACGGCAACACATATAGATAGTTGCGTGAGCGTGTGTGTTTATATATATGTGTGTGTATATATATATACGTCTATATACAGTACTAACTGAAACTGTGTATATGTGTATGAATATTGTATTTAAATACACACACGTTACCCATTTTTTTTTAAATAGTAAGTATTGTTAATTTTAAATTGATGTCCCCTGATTTTTCTTTGTCGTTTCGAACGCAGTTACTAATACAATATGCTTATTGTGCAAGATGTGCTAGCCTTTACGCATTATCATTTTAAAATTTCTCATTCATTTACAAAATAAATTATAACAGTTTTTGAAATTTTGAAGTTATTTATTTTATTCTCAGTTCTATAAGAAAGTTAGTTCAAAGATGATTATTATTCCTGCTACATACTAATTATTATAAATTTGGCTTATAATAGGGAGCAGTAAACATTACATTTCAAAACAATGAAGATGAATTCATATATTAAGTATTTCACGATGCAATGAGCAATTTTAAGAATTTTGTTGCACACCGCTGCAAGCAAATTTTACGAATGACTTTAAAAGTGGCTGTTAAATGTGCTTCATAAACGTATTCGTAGCTCTGATTTGCTCATTAAATAAGTCAAATAACTTTTAATTTATTTTCTCGCTAGTACTGTGGGTCCAGTCACAGCAAAGTATTTCGTGTAGTTTTAAATCTGAACGTTTTTAAGGACTAAAAGGCAGTAAAAGACGCAAAGTCTTAGAAAGTCAGTTGGAGTAAATATTATAAATATTGTTAATGTGTGTGTTTGTGTATGCGAGTAATCTGTAAGCTAGTAATTTTTAGGCTTATTTATACCAAATTATTTTAGTGAAACAGAAAAAGTTAAAAGCGATTAAATTTTGATGTGAACACACAGCTGTATGCCCCCATGACCGACCTATCTCCGCCTGTCTCCGTGCTACGGGTGATTCAACGCTATACTAAGTGCATCCTGCAAGTGTTGGTCCCCTGCAATACATGCTCGGTAAGACAAAATGTTTTGATGTTTTCTGTATACATACTACCATATCCTGTGCCTGTAACTACTTACGTGGCCCTGCGATGGCATCTTCATGGTAATGAATTTTGTTTTGCAAATGAGTTTGTACAATTCTGGTGGCAACGTTGAGCAACTCATTTTGGTTTTAAAAAGCATCAGATGACTGATATTTCCTGTTTATATAATCAGTAACATTGCATCACATATAAATTTTGCAAAGTCTCAATTTTCACATGTCTCAATTTTAATGTCATGATACAATCATGGCATATGCGCACTAAAATATTTTAGTACGACTTACGTTTTCTTGATTCGCATCATTAAGTTTCAAGAAAATTTTGAGTTACGAATGAAAGAAAAATTTGTAGCAATGTTGCAGTTTAAGGTACTGTTATTAAATTGTCTGTTTATAATACTGTGCAACACTGTCGTCCGCATTGTTCCGTACGAATAAGGAAATAATTAATTTTTTTTTGCGGACCATAAAAATATATCACTACATGAGATAATATGGAAGACTTGCGGTTTCAGATAAAAGGTACATTGATTTTTACAATAGATGGAGTGAAACAATATTCTACTTAAAAAAACTTTTGGGGAATTGAACATGTTGAAATGGAAGCAAGACAGAAAAACTGATCACCGAACTTCGTTAAAGGTGCTAAAAGATTACTTGTTTGATTTACGATTGTGTAGGGTGTTCCTAGTTAACTGAGCACTTCTGAATGGCATAATTATGATATACTTGTATGCGCTCTGTGTATTCTTCCACAAAATGTAAAATGAACATTGCCATGGGTTTGATCACATTATTATAGTCTACGTCGGTAAAGTGAAAGTGTAANCCACAAAATGTAAAATGAACATTGCCATGGGTTTGATCACATTATTATAGTCTACGTCGGTAAAGTGAAAGTGTAAAATGATAAGAAAAGTAAGTACGCTGCTGGACATGGAAATCACTACACTTTCTTTGCTTATGTGAAGTTCTATTAAACCATCACAGGCTGATAGATGATAGTACACATGANAGAAATCACTACACTTTCTTTGCTTATGTGAAGTTCTATTAAACCATCACAGGCTGATAGATGATAGTACACATGAGTAGTAATTAGTCATTCACGCATATAGGTTACATTGTTTAGCATCTGCAAAGCACACGTACAATAAGGCGTAGTGCCTCCTCTCGTGGTTATACACGCAGCAATGCGACGATGATAGNCATCTGCAAAGCACACGTACAATAAGGCGTAGTGCCTCCTCTCGTGGTTATACACGCAGCAATGCGACGATGATAGCATCCTGAGTCTCATACCACTATGCATGATATATGTAACTGTAGCTCAGCCAGTGTTTGGGCGGGTGGTTGACGGTGGTGCAAACGTCGCCCCATCACATCCCACAGGTGTTCAACATAGGATACATCTGAAGACTTGGCAGACCAAGGAAGGATCTTCACATCTATTAGAGCTTGTTGGGTGGTGCGAGCTGTATGGGGACGAGCATTACCTTGCNAGGATACATCTGAAGACTTGGCAGACCAAGGAAGGATCTTCACATCTATTAGAGCTTGTTGGGTGGTGCGAGCTGTATGGGGACGAGCATTACCTTGCTGCATGATAGCGTTGGGTATGCTACGCAAACATGGCAGAAAATGGGGCCACAGTACCTCCCTCAATGACATATTGCTGTGCTGTCTCCTTGCCATCAACAATCACGAGATGTGGCCGGGAGTCATAACTGATGGCACCCCATACTCTAAAGCCTGATGTCCGGAAGATACGGTGTTCACACGAATCAGTGCAGGATTGTTGCGCTGCGCTCTGCGGTGTCAAGCCCGCTGCGACAATCATCTACATCAATATTGAAGTGGCAGTCACCGGAGTTCACGATGCATCGCTTTTTCTCTGTCCAATGTTGAAGTTCCTGGCACCATGAACGGCGTACCGCATGATGCTGAGGCAAACGGCGCAGCGGATGTCATGCCTGTTAGTTAGTCGCATTAAAACGGCGGTGAATAGTTCATGTTAGGACCGGTTAATGCAGTGCAGGTCTCAAAGACTGCAGGATCTCCCTGGATGCTGTGCCACGTTTTGCTACGACGGTTTTCTCTTTGTGAAGGACGTCTGTCAGGACCACTATCTACTCTACGTGACGAACGCCATGCACGTATCCACGCCTGTACACATCGTGGCACAGTGGTTACTGCATGGCCAAGATGACAAGCCGACCCTACGGATTCGTGCAGTCCGACCATATGATCCCGTTCAAATGGGTCTGGGTTGTGATATTCTTTGCGAGCACGACGCCGTGACATCCAGATCTACATCTTGACACGCATATTCTGCCTTCCCAGACTGATGGATGGGCTTTTTGAGCACTGGGAGCACCGCCTATATCACGTGTTACAGGCACGTTTCTGGGACTTCACTTTAACCATTTGCATTACGCATTCAATACTCTACGTGGTTTTGATTTTCTTGCAAATGGATAACACCTTACAGGTGTATCAATTTCTATCTTCAGCAGTGTACGTTAAAATTTACTAATTTTTATTCTCATTTCCGTTTAAAAATCTTAAAGCAAACTAAATAATTTATGTATCCACAAATGTTTACGAAACACGTTTAATTAAACGTTAAGACATGGAACGTTTTTCCTTCCGTCGTTGCCAACTTTGCTGGGCGCATGCCATCCTGTGTGTCCGTTAAAATACATGTATATGCATGTAGGAGCGGTGACATTTTTATAACGCTGAATTAAAAGGTGGTCAGTTAACCGCGGACAGCATATAAAGCGTGAACAACTTGTCCCGTGCGGAGCGCTAGCGTCGGCATACGAGGAAAGTTCTCGGTCTTTCTGCGGTGCCCGTGTGGCTGACCATGGAGAGGGAGGGTTGGTCTGTGTTAACCACGTGTGTATTCGGCACGGAAATTATGAGAGCTCCCTGGCGTGGAAATGCAAAATAAATTTGAAAACCCTACCGTACTCATTAAACCGCAAGAAGCTGGGAATTCCTTTAATTCGTTAAAACCACCCCTAGAAAGTGGTAGTTTACAAACTGGAGCTTCTGTGCCAGAAGTAAAGTTTCAATCAACATTTATCGTGTGCCTTTGAGAACTAGTGTTTTTATATTCAACACATTTCAGCTCTGAATTTATTCGTAATATATGACCATAGCCAGTCTGCGCATACACGGCGATACGCGGATTTTTTCCACTACATGAAAAGTGAGAGTGAAATTAGGTTTCCTTGTCTTAAGCGTAAAAATTTTATTTGCCAAAACAACTTGAATTTTAATTTATAATTTAATAAAAGGAAATGCGAAGCTACTGTAACTTATTATAGTTTTTTTGCGGTTTCTTTACACTTTTTGACTCGAACCTTTGAAAAATCACTACACTTATGACGTATTTGATTGCTTCCTAAATATGTCATGTGTCACAAGCGTTTTATGCTTGTGTTACCTTATTCTGGGTTAAATTAAACTTTTAATTAGCCGTATTTCGTCTATAACTTACAGTATTTCATTTATAACTCATATTCATAAAGGCAGAGAGAAAATATGTCTGTTGGTAATGCTTTGTAACAAATAGTTCTTGTGCCAAATATTATTATACTGAGTGCGCACGAATGCGGTGCGATGGCTCTCTGGTGTAATTTCTAAGCTTTGTTTGTATGAAGCGGAGGAATATCCTAGAAAATATGGAAGTAACCGTAAATGAACTATGCAACGTTTTCCTTACAATTATTGAAATTGCAACTATGTTCTCCTAGATTCCCTAAATGGTTTCCTCTGGCTATTAAACAAACCTCTCTTAACATTTCAGTTAGAAAATCATTAAGTATGGCTGTAATTGGAACTTGTATTCAGGCGGAGTAAAAGTTAATGCAAACTTTGATTACCAAGCGTATGCTTACAGAGTTTCGTGTTAAGTATTGAAAATAGAGCAAGGCATGATTTTTTTTTTACAGCTACGAAGTAGACGTGGCAAGGTTGCTCAGAACCTACTCGGTTCTCACAGACTTATATTATAATAGCTGTGGCCGGACGCTTATCACCATGTATACAGGATTGCTGGAAAGTAGGCCCTTCGTGCTCATGCTGTACATATATCAACTACGTATGTTTTGTATATGGTTTAGTCAACGATCGTGAGCTATGTTACTAGTTTTCTCAATTTTTACTCAAAGCACACCAGCTCCATTTTGGGATTATTCCATTCGTCTTTCAATAGATTGCCAAATTTTGAATTCTATGCCCCTTCAAAACATTTTCTTCTAGAAATCGTTAATAGTCAATTGTTGTTTCGTAGTATTTGGGTCAATATATGATTTAATTAAAGGCGAAAAATAAAATTGGAGCACTCTATAAATTGTAACGAGTTTCTGCCCATGGGATATAGTAGCTTGCTTGCTTTATGTTATGTTAGTGTACAATTTGTTATTCTTGTCTTGGATGGTCGTAGTAGTTATTCCAATTTTCTCCCTCATAGGCATGTGTGTATGCGCCGATGCGACAAATCATTATGTGCTGCATACAAGGTTGTGGAATACTATTATATGCATAGGAAATGCCCATTTTAAGTACTGCCGTAATGTCGGTGTTAGTGTTTACATGCTTAAAATTATATATGAGCAGGGACAAACTTATGGCTCACTCGTACGTGGTGTTGACATCAAGGTACTGCAAAAATGAGTTTTCGTATCGTAGATTCGTGGTACATAAAAGTTGTTTGTCACAAGTTGCTTAATACATCGTACGAATCCACCATGGATCTCTGTCTCTACGAATTTGTCTATGTAGTAGTCTGGCAGCACTTATTGTTTGACTCCTGCGCTTTGCAGCATGGCCTCGAACGCAAACCATCTGGCACTGGCATAGTGGGCACAGTCGATCTTGCATGTCGATATGCGAAATAGCTTATATTTTCCTTCACATCGTTGACGATCCGGTTATAGGTCATCACACACAGGTCGGAATACTCGCCCAGCATAGTTTAGCCAAACTNTTCACATCGTTGACGATCCGGTTATAGGTCATCACACACAGGTCGGAATACTCGCCCAGCATAGTTTAGCCAAACTTCTCCCATAAAGTTGGAGCTTGAACATAGTCTTCATCTGTTGTGTTGGAGTCATTAACCTACTGTTTACAGTNCACTTCTCCCATAAAGTTGGAGCTTGAACATAGTCTTCATCTGTTGTGTTGGAGTCATTAACCTACTGTTTACAGTAGGTTAATGACTCCAACACTGTTAATGAACAGCTGCCTTCGGGGGCAGCTGCGGCTCCACCATATTCTGCCAAGCACTGACCTACTCGTATTGATCTAAACATTTCTGAGTGACCAGGGGGAANGCTGCGGCTCCACCATATTCTGCCAAGCACTGACCTACTCGTATTGATCTAAACATTTCTGAGTGACCAGGGGGAATGTTTCAGGTTTGTTGTTCAATTTTTCCGAGGAGGAAAGTGTTTGGGCAAGGAAAGCCAGACTGCTGACTGTGAATTTAAGTGTCCACAAACTGTGATGAGAAATGACCTTNGCTGCGGCTCCACCATATTCTGCCAAGCACTGACCTACTCGTATTGATCTAAACATTTCTGAGTGACCAGGGGGAAGGTTTCAGGTTTGTTGTTCAATTTTTCCGAGGAGGCAAGTGTTTGGGCAAGGAAAGCCAGACTGCTGACTGTGAATTTAAGTGTCCACAAACTGTGATGAGAAATGACCTTNAAAGTGTTTGGGCAAGGAAAGCCAGACTGCTGACTGTGAATTTAAGTGTCCACAAACTGTGATGAGAAATGACCTTTCATCTTCCTGGAGAAAATTATAATTTTCTCCTTAATGTAAAGTATAAAAATGATCACCTACGTTTAATACTCAAGTTATTTGATACAATTCTCTTCATAATTCAGGCCATGTGCAGTATTGTTCGGTTGGTTCTGGTTTTAAATACTGATACATTGTGTGAATTAGATCTTTTTTGCATTTTTATTAGCTTTCGATATTTTGAACTTAATGATTGTTATTTCCCCATTTTTGAGGATGAATAACGCCCTTAATAAACACTTTTAGGCTAACAAAATGTACATGTATTTTCTGACTGATTTTTTGTGTGGAATCATTTCCCAGCAGCTGTAACACACGATAACAATTTATATATATATTTATATATTAATGAATGCATGAGTGAACGTGTATATGTAAGTAGGCATGTATTTGTATAAAATATATTATTTATATGCATATATGTATAAGTTATATATATTAATGAACTACAAATATCAATAATTTCTAAAAGAGTACGAATTTACATCGAAATATAACGGTGGATAAATGAATTTCAGGATGAAAACTTTCCAAGTGGAGCAAAAAACCCCATTTTTTTATGCTTACCCTAAGGAACAGCTTAAACGGATAAAACAACTAGAAAATATGGGTCAACAACATGTTATATAACATTTCAAATTTTAGGTAAAAATAAAAACGATTTGACAAGTATCACGTTGCCAAAATTTTACATTTACCTGGTGCATGGGTTAGAATAGTCACTTAAAAACAATTTCTTAAATTTAAGCCATAGGTCGTTAATGATTTCATAACGGCAATTTATTTTTTGGGATTCTCTGTATGATTACATAAATGTTTAACATTTGATATTTTAATTGCCATTCTTATTTTAAAACTACATAAATAACCGTGATTAAGAAGGGTTTAATTTATGTCACACACATGCCGACATATACCGGGTGTTGTCGAAAAAATTATAATAAACACCATAGTGGTGTAGGTAAATACAAATGGAGCATATTTAATCAAGGAAGCAATATTCTAACGTCCACAGTTAACCTGCTAATGGCAGTGGCAATGTGCAGGGGCGAGTATGCAACCTTGTGTACGTGGCTTGTAACCAGCCTGTGCGCAGGTCTACGTATCTGATAACACCGCTCAGTACCGCACTGTCGCAGTCTCGGAGGTGCTACGTATCTACAGTTCCTGCAGGACGTGTTACCGGAATACTTGGAGGAAGTTCCTTTAGATGCTCGCGAGGCGAAGTGGTTTTGCCATTGCGGTTAGCCGGCACCTCGACAACCTCTTTCCGAACCGGTGNTTTAGATGCTCGCGAGGCGAAGTGGTTTTGCCATTGCGGTTAGCCGGCACCTCGACAACCTCTTTCCGAACCGGTGAATAGGTAGGGGAGGCCCCATAGCATGGCCACCACGCTCACCTGACATCACACCACCTGACGTCTGGTTGTGGGGACACATCAAATCGATGGTGTATGCCTCACCACTTGACACGAGGGATGAGCTCATTACGCCGGAAACCTGTGCACATGTGTGTCGCAACATGCTTCAGCGCTGCACCACCTGTGTGGCCGACGCTGGCGGACAGTTTGAACAGACACATCGAACAGACACTCTGTCCCCATACCTNCACATCGAACAGACACTCTGTCCCCATACCTTCAGCCCAAATGTGTAAATAAAGTGTCTTTCTTTGCACTGCCTGTGGTTAGTTATTGTGATTGCATACCCGCCCCAGAACATTGCCACTGCCATTAAAGGGTAACTATGGACGTTTGACTATTGGTTCCTTAGTGAAATATGCTCCATTTGTACTTATCTACCCNTTGCCACTGCCATTAGAGGGTAACTATGGACGTTTGACTATTGGTTCCTTAGTGAAATATGCTCCATTTGTACTTATCTACCCCACTCTGGTGTTTATTATCATTTGTTCATGAACATCCGGTATTGAAACATAGCCAATCCGGACAAGATTTTGCGGTAAAAAACCTCAATTTATTTACTTATTTCTGTAGTGTATTTCCAGCACACTCGCATACTCGCCACTACGTAATAGCTGGAATGTGATATTAAAAATAAGCGCCACAGTGTATGATTAGATTTCCAGTGTCCTATGAGATTCACTATTAATCGAAACAGTATAACACATACCAGCTTGTTTAAGTAATATTATTTTTATTGAAAAGGGCTTGTCCATACTTCAATACCATATTTTTTGGATTCTGACAGTGATAACGTGAAATCAAAATATTTTAATAATATCTATAAATCTCAGTGTTGTTGATTGTGTAAAAAATGACTCTATATAAGCTACTTAATAAGTTTGATCAGTTATCCTCAATGAACAATATCTAATACGTTATCAATAATCTCGTTTCTTAAATGTTAACATATATTTATTTGTTTATTTCCATTTCAACTGAAATTCTAAAATATCACAGTTACTGAAAATTGAATTTTTTCTGCATTTATTAACTGCAGCCACTTTTAAAATGCCAAACTATCCAAAGCGTATTGTTTTCTAAGCGGACAGAAGGAAACATTATGTAATTTTTTTAAATACGAAAGAGTGAAAAATTCTTTGCGTTATAAGGAAGCAAACAGCAACCTAGTGTATCCTTGCTCATCTGTTTCTGGTAGAAATACTGGCAAGAGTGAGGACTACATATATATATATATATATATATATATATATATATATATATGGGATATTATAAAAAGTAAAATCCACAGTGTACTTTCAAAACTAAAACACCACTTTTTTCTAATTTACTTTATTGTAGATAGCAATAGTGATATCATAAATAATAAAAACCACACGATACTTTAAAATATAAAACTTCCGTTTCCGTTTTTAGTTCACCTTATTGTACGTGGGAATATAAATATAAATAGTGGCATCCACAGCATAGTTTCAAATACTGGAATCCACAACATACTTTTAAAGCATAAACTGCTCTTTTTTTTGTTTGCTTTTTGTTAGGAGCATATTTGCAGAAATTGCGTGTAGATACTAGATTTACGAACGACAGAAAGTATCTGCGAAAAAAAAAAATGCGCTGCTCAGACGTGTGCATGTGTAGTGGCGCGGTGGAGAGGTTGAATTTATTTCTCGGAGCCCGATGTCACGTGACTTGTGCTCGGGGTCGGTTCCCACGCTCTCGGGGCTGCGACGTGATCGCAACGTGGACCGCGCGCGGGGAAAGTGGCGGAGTCGTGTCGTATGAGATTGGCCGGCCTGATAAATTGTCCCTCGGTAGCCGCGGGGACTCCCCCGTGCGGTCGCAACGACATGCACGCCATTACCTGCCTGCCGCAGCCAGCATCCACCCCTCCCCTCACACTCTCCTCTAGAACAGGCTAACGAGAGCATCGCAGGTGACACGAGCCATCCTCTACTATACCCGCCGTACTTCCCCAGCGTCCTTCCGTGCGAAACGTCACATTAGCGTCACACTGCAGATACACTGCGGACAGTCGTCTGAACCCGTCTATTTATTATTCGACCAGCATCTCTTCAGAAGCCAACCTTTCGCACTGTTGCCCATTATGCAATCTGAGAAATATACAGGATGTTTCATAACAAAGCGGGGCCCACTTCACCCTTGCGCACACACTCTAAACCATAGACTAAAGACGAGTTAAACCGATCTCGCTGGCTGCGCAAAACCAATCTCCGTGTCCCAAAATTGAACACTTTTCTGCAAAAACGACTAGCAAAAACGTTGTGGATATGATTTGAGGTTAGAAGACTGAGTAAACAAGAGCTTTGAGAAATTTGTATGCTTCTTCAAACCAATTCAGAATGCAGTTACATTGAATTCAAATTGGTGAAAGTATTATATTCATACTAAAGTGCTTGTCTTTTGGAAATTAAGATATAAACTAACACTGTTGACCATGTGACTTTGACAGTTGTTTTCGTTTGGGGTAGGTCAATGTTGAGTACATATGCATGATACGAATAAGCGGTCTACCTCATATTTAGGCTATGCTCTAAACCCGAAACAGTGAAAAATCACTGATTCACAGCCAACACAAAAACAAAAATTTGTGAAGTTGGCTCCATAGAGAATCAGTGAAAAATGAATTGTAATTTCTGGGAAACTGTTTCACTGATTGAATAAGTGTCACAGCCAACTGAATGCAGAGAATTAAATATTTATTTATGCATTTCAGTCTAATTATCACGATAAATAATCATATTTCCGATAGTCACTGTTGTTGTTTTGCAATCATATGTTATTTATGTAAATAAAAAAAAATACCTTGACGGGAATTTGGACCAGAATAATTTGTTTTGGAGCCATTTTGCACGTTTGAGACACAGAAGCGATAGACCGATAAGGGTATCGCTAACAGGTCTGCCTAGTGCCTCAACGCTCCTATCCACAAGTCTCTGAACTGGCTTGCAGTGTTCTGGTCGTTCTGCTTGTACATGATACTTACGGGTGCCACCTAGCTAGAGCTAGTTCCTATAGAAGATAGGGATTAATAAGGGTCACACTGGCACGCGCATTAAGTGCCACATCGCCGCTGGCCGCAAGGCACTGAACTGCCGATTAACCTTTCCACCGAACCGTTTTAGCATACTTTCCGAAGGAAAGAAACGCTTATGAGATCACTTTTCTGTCTGTGTGGCTGTGTGTGTGTGTTTCTTTGTATGTCTGTGCGTGTGAGTCCCTCCTTTCAATTTTTGAACGCGTGGACCGAATTTCACCAAACTTAGCACACATAAATAACTTAGTAAGAAAACCTGACCTTTATAGTTTTCGACCACGTTGGATACTTACTTTCAAAATAGCGGCCATTTTAAAATTTGGGGTGATATGTCACATCTTTGGAACCATTCAACCGATTTAAACCAAACTTTGTATGCTGGCAGAGCATCATGTAATGATTAAATTTTGAGATGGATGTTGTTGTTAGTACACCATAAAAAAATATCACAAAATAAATAAATAAAGATTTTCCATTATATCTCGAAAACTATTAAACCAATTCTCACCCAATTTGGAAGGTGAGTAATACTCTCATAGCCGAAGTAAACGTAAGTAAATTAAATTGATTAGGTACTTACTTCAACATGGCGACGATACATAATTTTTTTAGGTTTATTTATAACAAATAAACCTAAAAAAATTATGCCATACCATTTAAACAATTTCTACCAAATTTGGTATACAGAAAGTATCTGTAAGGAGAATCATATTAACAAACAAATAACCACTTTTGGAAGCCATTTTGTAAGATAGCGCAATATGAATAAATTAAGTTATTATGTCATGTCTCAGTAAAAAACGTATAGATTCCTACCAAATATGGCAATCAAGTAGCTCTGATGTAGATTATGTTGAGTGATATGTTTTAAGCATTCCAGACCCTTATTTTCAAAAGGGCGGCGATATAGCTATTTAAGCTTAGAATGATATATCATCGAAATTATGTAATAACTTCCATAATAACTTTGTATTTTTGCAGAAGATATTACATCTATCAACGTATCCACACGGAGCATATTTTCTCCCCCATTTTGCAAGATAGAACCATGCGAATAAATATTGTTTTTATGTCATATTTCGGGAAACAATTAACCAATTATTATCAAATTTGGCAATGAAGTAGTACTGTGGTAAATGATAAAAGATTAAAGGTTTTAAGAACGCCTGATATTTATAATCAAAATGGCTGACATTTAGTTATTTTAGCTTTTAATGCTATATCGTGGAAACCACATACCAATTACAACTTATAATTATATGCTGGCAGTTAATATTAAAACTATCAATTACATCTACACTGAGCATCTGTTTTCCTCAATTTTTTAAGATAGCTCCATGTGAATGAATATATTTTTTATGTCATATCTCAGGAAACAATTGACCGATTCCTATTAAATTTGGCAAACATGTGGTACTGAAGCAGATGATGTTAAGTGGTATGTTTTAAGTATGTGAAACAATTTTTTTTAAATGGTGACCATATAGCCATTTTAGCTTAGAATGCTATATAGTCAAAACCATGTAATCAATTTCAATTTATTTTTTTATGCTGGCATTACGTATTACAACTTTCAAAAGTATCTACACGGAGCATATTTCTTCCTCCATTTTATAAGATAGCGACACGCGAATAAATAAAGTTTTTGTCATATCTCGGGAAACAATTGACAGATTCCTAACAAATTTGGCAAACAAATAGTACTGCAATAGGTGTTGTAAACTGGTATGTTTTAAGTAGGCCAGGCATTTATTTTCAAAATGGTGGCTATATCAATATTTATACTCATTATATTTTATCAATGAAACAAATTCCATCTTAAGTTTGTATGTTTACAGTGTATATTACAGCAATAAAATATGTCTATGCAGAGCCTCATTTCTCTGCAATTTTGTATGATTGCCCCACCAATAAAAATAAAGATTTTATCTCATATCTGGGGAAAAATCAACCTATCATTACAAAATTTGGCAAAGATGTTGTACTGTGGTAGGCTATATAAATGTATGCATTTTTTAAGTATGAGACACTTATTTTCAGAATAGTGGCTATAAAATGATTTAAGTTTTATGTGCTACATCTAAGAAATTATGGAATCTATTTTAACTTAACTTTGTATGTTGGAAGTATAGACCCATAGAATGTGCTACTACATTACTTTTTTGTCCTCCATTTATAAATATTGCCAAATGAAAATTATTGAGTTTTTATGGCATTTCTTGAGGACCAATCAACCGATTCCCACCAAATGTTACGCTCGAACATTTAAACTAATTCNGTTACGCTCGAACATTTCAACTAATTTGCATCAAATTGTGCACACTATAAATGCTACAGAAGTTCATGTAAACTTTCACGATTTAAATGGGTTACAGAGCGATGTTCAAAATGGCGGGGTCATAAATAATTTAGGTAAGTTTGCAACATATATTAAACAATCTAACCAAATTCAACCAAATTTTGTATGTAGGTATTAAACATTAGAAGCATCGTATAAAGAACCCCCTTTTTTTAAATTTTGTACGATAGCATCAATTAGAAAATAAAGATTTTAAGGCATATCTCAGGGACCAAACAACATAGTTACGTCATATTCTTTACACAAGTAGCGCTACGGTAGACCATGTAAACTTATATGTTTTAATTTGCTCAGTCACTTATTTTCAAAATGGCGGCCCTCTAAATATTTTATTTGATTAAATCTTATAATTCGAAACATTAGACTACTTAAATCCGAAGTTGTTGCTCCGAATCCGAACTCCATAATGCAGTGCACTGCACACTAGCTTATTGTACGAGGTTTTCTGGGTTCAAATCCGGGTAATGCACGTGTGTATTTGTAATTGTCTCACTAATTTTGCATACTTTTCTGGTTTAATTTTCAATGTTGTTTCTTCCAAAGAGAAGTCGAGTCCTACCTACCAACTTAGCTTTTAAGAACTTATTAAAAAATTAATTGCACCCATGTTGAGCAAGTAGGCTTATTAGTTGTATCATTAACTTCTTGTTTCTATCGGACATTTAATGGTGACTATATAATTTTGTTGGTGAAAAGTTTGCAGAAAAGTTCAGTGCAGGTTGTATACTATTTTTGCATGTTTCCGGTTAGTTTATTTTGAAATAAAATAAGCCTGAAAAAGCCGTTTTAAGCTTGTTATGTTGTAGGGCTCCAGAATAAAATTTATAATGAATGTATTGTCTTTAGAAATTCATTACTCGTTTGTTTGAAGAGTGCTATTTTATTATATCCCTTATAATTGGAACACGTTAAGTGGTTTCATAAAATACACGGATTTCAAACCCAAGCAATTAAAGCGACAAATGGGCAGCCTCTTCAACTACCAGACGAAAAATGTATACAGAAAATATATAGCTTTAAATTTTATGCACTACATTTTCTTTTTTAGAGTAATTGGTTACATTAGAATTATTTTTTACTAATAGTACATATGAACGCGCTCACTTTGCCACATTTCAAGCAATGTAAACGTTAAAACTGAGCGCCATGTTGGTTAAGTGAAAACGAAATGAAAGTACGAATGTTCATGTTATCTCGCAAAATGACATTATTAAAGACAAAAACCTCATTAAAAAATTTAGTCGTGTGTTGTATAAGGTTTTAAGTGTTTTCACTGAATATCCACACAAAATTTTTGAAATTAACTGTTTGGTTGGCCATATTTTCTTTAGCGAATGAAAAAAAGAGACATTCTCACTGATTCAGTTTTAGAGTGCAGGTGATAATAAAACAATGGAAAAAGTTCATATTTACTCTTTCCACTCTTTCCGAGTTGTACTCCTGTTTGTAATGCAATAATGTGGTGCTGGTTATCGTTATATGAGGTAATAAAAATTACCACCTTAAATGATTTCCAAAGACATGGCTAGGTCGTGCAGGACATATTGGCTGCCTGCACGTTCTCCAGATTTCAATTTACTGGATTTTATTTGTGGGGTCACCTAAAAACTGTCACTTGCGCAACCCTTATTTTCAACATAGAAACACTTCGCCAGCATATCCAAGAAGGCTGCAAACTTATTCGACAAACACTTCGCCAGCATATCCAAGAAGGCTGCAAACTTATTCGACAAACACTTCGCCAGCATATCCAAGAAGGCTGCAAACTTATTCGACAAACACTTCGCCAGCATATCCAAGAAGGCTGCAAACTTATTCGACAAACACTTCGCCAGCATATCCAAGAAGGCTGCAAACTTATTCGACAAACACTTCGCCAGCATATCCAAGAAGGCTGCAAACTTATTCGACAAACACTTCGCCAGCATATCCAAGAAGGCTGCAAACTTATTCGACAAACACTTCGCCAGCATATCCAAGAAGGCTGCAAACTTATTCGACAAACACTTCGCCAGCATATCCAAGAAGGCTGCAAACTTATTCGACAAACACTTCGCCAGCATATCCAAGAAGGCTGCAAACTTATTCGACAAACACTTCGCCAGCATATCCAAGAAGGCTGCAAACTTATTCGACAAACACTTCGCCAGCATATCCAAGAAGGCTGCAAACTTATTCGACAAACACTTCGCCAGCATATCCAAGAAGGCTGCAAACTTATTCGACAAACACTTCGCCAGCATATCCAAGAAGGCTGCAAACTTATTCGACAAACACTTCGCCAGCATATCCAAGAAGGCTGCAAACTTATTCGACAAACACTTCGCCAGCATATCCAAGAAGGCTGCAAACTTATTCGACAAACACTTCGCCAGCATATCCAAGAAGGCTGCAAACTTATTCGACAAACACTTCGTATTTTCGAAAGAATAAGACAGACAACAATACGTCGACTGCATGCGTGCATTCTGAATGAAGGTGGCCATTTTGAGCACCTCATATAACGATAAGCAACACAATGTTATAGAAGTATTAACATTGCTATAACTCGGAAACAGTGCCAAATAGGCCACAAGTTTATACGAACATTTTTCATTGTTTTCGTATCTTCTGTCTACTGGTGAAGTGTGTCTGATATGTTAAAAAAATAATTCTATAATGTTGTATAACACACAGCGGGTTGCAGTGTTACTTTCTGAAGTATTTCTTTTTTAGTTCTTGTGCTGCAAAATCGAGAGTACNTTTTTAGTTCTTGTGCTGCAAAATCGAGAGTACCTACACTAGAGAGCCAAAAAAAACTGGTATAGGCGTGCGTATGCAAATAACAGAGGTATGGAACCAATCAGAGTAAAGCGATGCGATCGGCAGCGCCTATATAAGACAACAAGCGTCTGGCAAAGTTGCCAGATCGGTTACTGCTGCTACAATGGCAGGTAATCAAGAATTAAGTGAGTTTGAACTTGGTGTTATAGTCGGCGCACGAGAGATGGGACATAGCATCTCCGAGGTAGCGATAAAATTTGGATTTTCGCTTATGACCATTTCACGAGTGTACCGTGAATATCGGGAATCCGGTAAAACATCAAATCTTCGACATCGCTGCTGCCGGAAAAAGATCGTGAACGAACGGGACAAACGACGACTGACGAGGAAGGTATTATATAGCCACCTCAAGCATTCACTTTCTGCAAGCAGTTCAGGTATCCATCACTTTTATCTTTTCACAACAATGGCATTGTTTGGTACAGTTCAGTCACTCCCACCAAAAGTTATTCGCTATATTTTCGCATGTCAGCCTTAATGCGCCGCTACGCGAGTAATACAAATCAAAATAAAACATCCACCTGGGACCACTATCAAAATACAAACGTTGTCCACGCAGACTGTTGAGAAAACTGCGATCCCGTGGTTTCGTTCAGACTGGGGCATTCCCGCGCATGCGTGGTGCAACAATCGTGAAGAAGGCAGCGCAGAAAGCCGATCACAACGGCAGTGCGCCACCCAGAAAGCAGACGTCCAATCAGAAAATATCGAACACATTTTATATTCGCGCCACAAGTTGACGGAGTCTTTCTGACATACATACGGGATATATTTTGTTACAGGGACGCCTGAGGGGCGTATCGAAGTTCGTGAGGAATGGAGGTCTTTTTTTTTTTTTTTTTTTTTTTTTTTTTTTTTTTTTTCTAAATTTGATTTTTAATTTATTTACACAGCTATTATTTACAGCATTAACTTATCTGCCTCCACTATTACTCTTTTTATTATTTCACAGTGAGTGCAATATATAATTTATATTTCAATTTTAATTATCGTTCTTCTTTATGTCTCTGTTTGGCTATTGTCAATTACTTCATACTCATCATTAATACACGTTCAGTCTGTCTGTTGCCATCATTTGCAATGTATTTCACTTACGCATCTAGTCCAATAATCAAGCCTGCAGTCACAGTCTTCACTGCTCTTGATGTTCGCAGTCGCAGATTTTCCTCCCGCTGGTCACTTCTCTCGCCACACTCTTCTCTTCCTGCTAGTCGTCTATCCTCGGAAATTCACCCATTCAACAACTGACAGCTCGGAGGTCCGACATGCTTTTTATAGCCGCTGGCCTTGACCTGGAAGGTTCGCCGCACCCCTAGTCTAGCTGAGAGACACGAGGTCAGTAATCCAGAGCATTCTTCAGATGTGTCAAAGATACCTGATACCCATGGTCGGGAGCGGTACGCACCCTGATAGGCATAAAATGTACGCTTTCTAAACATCCCTTTGTGAAAAGCCGCTGCGTCTCCGGAGCGCGCGCGTCCATTAATCATCTAACTACTCTGTCCTTCACTTCCACTCGCTCGCGCGGGACAAAGCAGCGAGCAAGTAACAGCTTCTTCGACAATCATGTATTAGTAATCAATAATACTCACATTATTATGAACATTTAAACGACTCAATAAAAAGCCTGTCTATCAAGTGACTCTAGCGATTTCACTTAGCAAGAAAACCCTTTTACAGAGTTAAAAATGGAAAACGGTAATATCAGGAAAAAAATACATAATAGGCCTATATATTCGTACCTACCCGGTAATAAATAAAATACTATATATTTTTTTATCTGTACATGTTAGTCTTAAATATAGCAATTTTTTCATAAATTTATTTATTCTAGATTTTCTATTAAAATGGGAAAAATCATGTTACCGAAGCTTTGCTTAAACTGGAGAAGATTCGCTCTCAGTCTTAAATTCGTAGATCATAATTAATTAAACCAGTTTTCTCAATAAGTATAAAATAAACGATCTTAACATCAAGCATACAATGTTCTTAGGCACAAAAAAAAAGGTGAATAAAGCCAGACGAAACAAACTTCCAAAGTAAAACTAACAGCTTGCTACAAATAAATTATACAAAGTAGTTTTACATTGTAATAAAATCTAGTTATTATTGGATAAATTGAAGAGAAAACCTAGTAAGAAACAAGGTTTTATCTAATAAGTCACAATCCAGCAAAAAAAAATTCACTTATCGACTAGCCTAACANACCTAGTAAGAAACAAGGTTTTATCTAATAAGTCACAATCCAGCAAAAAAAAATTCACTTATCGACTAGCCTAACAACATCATTGCTCAGTTTTTTCCTTAATACTCTTGTAAAAAGCAAGTAAGAAGCAAATTAAAATAATTATCTTATGACCTTTTGTGGCACTCTGCACTCTTCCGATCCACTCTTACTCACGTGCACGCGTCTGATAAGACGGTGCTCACACGCGGTCTTACAACTAAGAGTTTACGCCTAATACTCTTCCATTCTACGGAAGGGGAANACCTAGTAAGAAACAAGGTTTTATCTAATAAGTCACAATCCAGCAAAAAAAAATTCACTTATCGACTAGCCTAACATCATCATTGCTCAGTTTTTTCCTTAATACTCTTGTAAAAAGCAAGTAAGAAGCAAATTAAAATAATTATCTTATGACCTTTTGTGGCACTCTGCACTCTTCCGATCCACTCTTACTCACGTGCACGCGTCCGATAAGACGGTGCTCACACGCGGTCTTACAACTAAGAGTTTACGCCTAATACTCTTCCATTCTACGGAAGGGGAAGTTGGAAGAACACAAGAGAACACTTAACCCTTAGTACTATACTATAGTACAGTACTATTCCATTCTTCCATTCCGATGGAAGGGTTACACCTAGTCTGTCTTCCATTAAATGACTTTTAGTCCTCATCCATCTAGGTTCCTCCTTCGTACTAATAGTACGATTTCTATTAGAATTCGGAAGGAACCTAGATGGATGAGGACTATAAGTTTGTTGCGATTACTTTGCGTTGGACCTGGCTGTGTGTGTGTGTGTGTGTGTGTGTGTTAGATTGCAAATATAGTACATATGAAATTTATACGTTTTAATCATGAACTGTTTTTAAGACAAATTTAATTTTTTGAAAGTCACGTCTGTTTATCACAACGTTTTAACCTTGCCCTAGGTGNAAACTGTTTTTAAGACAAATTTAATTTTTTGAAAGTCACGTCTGTTTATCACAACGTTTTAACCTTGCCCTAGGTGTTTGTACCACAACTATGTAAATTCCTTATGTTTCTGTGTTTTGAATATTTGCCACAACTCCAACAAAATACTAAGCCCAGCCAGATAAATTTAAATAAATAATGAAATAAACCTAGCAAACATTAGGTACCAATGCATAGAAATACGAGCGGAATAAAAGTTTTGGTAGGCCTATTTGTGTGCATGTTCACCACTATATTTTAAGTCTGTCGTTTCTACGTACAAAAACTAAGCGACACGAGTTGCGTGCTTGAATTTACTGCGTCTTTTCGTTGGACTGGTTATTCCTCCGTTTTAATTTTAATTCCAACTGAGGCCGTCCTTTCAACGAAATAACCCAACACATATCAATAACAAGATGTTAAAAACTATAGTTCTTTCACCCGCAGTTATAACAGGGTTAAACACAGTCACGGGGAAATATTAACGTGCATTACACTGTAATGTACTATGTCATGTATAGAAAATATGTTAATAATGTAAAATAATAACCACAAAAACTATCGTCAACATATATATTATTAAAAAGTCATAAAGCTGAGCTAAATATTGTTAAAGGCCTAAATTGTGACCATTCGTAGTACTAAAAGGTTTTTGAAATATGACTAAATTCTTCTAACAGCTGTAAACAGTAAACAATAATTTCAAATTTAAAACGTAGTCACATGGCAGTGATAAGAATTACATGTAGCGTAAGGATACGTAATCTGTAACCAAAAGTAGAACTTTAGCAGGGCTTCAGAAAAGTGTGAAGTAACCTGGAATGGCCTATAGCTGCAAGACATACAATAAGGCCCTAGTGGTAGTGTGAGCCACAGAACCAAGTTCAGTGAACACGCAGAATGTCTCGACGGTTGGATGAGTTTGAGAAAGGCCGCATTGTCAGCCTTTGAGAGGCAGGGTGAACGTTATCGGCGCATTCTTCGCCACCGTTCCGCTGGCACTGTGAGCCAGTGTTGGACGCAGTGGAAAAAGGAGGGTTCACACAGCCATCGAGAAGGCTCGGCTCGACCCGGGCAAACCACCAGCAGGGAGGATTGTTTCATTGTGCGACAGGCAGTAAGCACTCCACGGGCGTCACTGCGCACCATCCAGAGACATGCGAGGGTAGCTGGGGATACTCCTGTTTCCACCAGTAACATATCCAGACGACTTGAAGAGCGGGGCCAGTCGTCGCGGAATCCCCTATGTCGTCTGCCATTACTATCTGAGCATCACCGAGCACGCCATACCACTGGGAACGGGCAGCATGGCAGCTTGCGGTTTGGCAACGAGTGGCGTTTAACGAAGAATCACGATGCTATCTGGATACAGACGTCCACCGAATTTTATCTGGAGATATCCTGGCCAGCGCCATGATCCATACTTCATTGTGGAGCGGGATACCGCCCCAACGAGAGATATCATAGTTTGGGGTTCCATTTCCTACGGTTCCCGCACACCACTGGTGGGGATTGAAGGTGTCCTAACGGCGCAGCGATACGTCCATGAAATTCTGCGACCATGTGCGCTCCCCTTCCTGGTGTATCTCGACAACCCCATTTTTCAGCAGAGTTATTTCCGGCCTCACACAGCACGGGTATCTCGGCCCTGCCTTCGTGATGTCAATATTCTTCGTTGGCCAGCAAGGTCCCCAGACCTCTGGCCCATCGAGAACGTTTGGGACCAGATTGGATAGTAACTTCGGCCATCAGTAACTACGGCGGGTTTGGAGAGTCAGTTGCACCAGTTGTGGCAGGGTTTTCCTCAGGAATACACCCGACGTCTGTATGCCTTCAAGCGCGACTGTATTGCTACCTGTTTTTATGCTACAAATGGTTCCACACATAACTAATTGCGCCCTGTAAGTGTTGGTCCCCTGCAATACATGCGTGGTGTGGTAAAATATTTTGGTTCTTTTTTTCTGCATATATACAACCATGTCCTGTGCATTACCCACTTACGTGCTCTTGCGATGGCACATTTAGGATGATCAATTTTTTTGCAAATGAGCGTATTTCAAAGTGCCATGTGTAAACGTGTGTAGGTCTTTATAAATGTAGAGCTATATTCTATTTTAATATATATTTACTGGTCAACAGAGAAATAATTGCTGAGAGACCTGCTTTTTAACAAATCAGTTCAACGGATATTGTTTAATAACATTTACTTTATGGTTCAGCATACAACATTCTTTAATGGTTTCGCATTAAACGTTCATTTACACAATTTAANATGGTTTCGCATTAAACGTTCATTTACACAATTTAAAATAAAAGGCACATACAAATATTAATACATATTTAAACTGCATTGTTTCTTTAGAAGACTTAAACTTTGTCAGCCACCACTTAATGAAGATTTATAAAATGAGAAGTGTATTACTGACTTGGTTGTAAGTATGGAAGTAGCAGCAGCAAAAATCCTAACAGTCAACTATCAGTTCTGCATAATTATGTGCTGTGTAGTGCCGAGAGCCACCACCTATAGTAGAAGTTAAAAAGCTACGTGCAGAAATTACTCGTAAGTTCCTTTACAAATATACTGATTTCTGAAAAAACTGTAGATATTTTGCCAAATTAAAATATGACAGCGGTTTTTGTGACTGTGGTATCCCCACGCCGCGTCATTCCAGTGTATGATCAAACTGACTGTAACTTGAGCGGCAGCCTCGTGGGATCTCAAGGCAATATGAGGCACTCTATGAATGACGTGCTGAGCATCCAAGTAACTGAAAATAGGTAGGAAAGGAAGGTATCCCAGGAAACATTTATGTTTGATAAGCATTGAATACCCTATTCACTTCAGAAACGCATTACCGCTACCTTGTTGTGGAGGTACTAACTTCATGTGTAACGTAGCATATTTTATTCAGCCGAGTTGTTTTGGAAATACTGCTGACAATACATGTCACTACTTTTACTTAAAAAAGAAGAAAGACAATTTTCTCTGCCTCAGATATTATTTCAGTGCAGTATCAGCACTAGCATTATATTATATTTATTTTTACTTGTTAAAAGCCCTATCTTTTTACGTCGGTTTGAAGTAGTAGAGTACGCCTACGCTGAATTAAGCAATTAATTATTTCTTTCAGAGTTTGCTGCATCCGAGTTAAAGTTAGTCAGCTAAACAAGATTTCAATATCTCTAGCTGGAATATCTATCTGAATATTTAAATAATCAAGTTGCCGTTGCTTCCTCATTAGCCTACTTTCCGGAGAAAAAAATAGGCTTATGCAACTACCCGAATGTCTGTCTGGAATATATGAACCCCCCTTTACCCTTTTCAACCGTTTAATAACCATTAAGCCCGACAAACGAATTTCACGTAACTAGGTAAACATATACTATTTAGTGAGGGCATCGGACTTTTGTAGTCTTCAAGTAAGCTGGGTACTTATTTTAAAATTGAGGCCATTTTAAGATTTGGGACACTGTGTTATATTTCAGGAACCATTAAACCGATTTAAAATAAATTTGTTACATTGAGAGTACATTACGTAAACATTGAATTTAAAAAGTAATAATATTATTAATTCGTCATTTTGGAAGATAGCGCAACATTGCAAAAAATATATAATATTAAATATCAGTATCAGCACGACCAATTCCTGACAAATTTGGCATATAAGTAATACTATTGTGAGCAGTGATAGTAAATACAATTTAAAAGGTTAAGGCACTTATTTTAAAAATGGCGAAAACATAAATAGTTTGTGTTTATTTGCAATATTTATCATACCGGTAGACGAAATTCAACCACACTTTTTATGCTGAAAGTATCTTTTCCAAGTATCAAATATGTTGGTAGATAGCTTCTTTTGTCCACCATTTTGTAATATAGTGCAACACGAATAAATCAGGTTTTGCCATATTTTGGGAAACAATAAACCAATTCCTTTCAAGTTTGACAAACAAGTAGTACTACAGTAGGCCATGTTAGCTGACATGTTTAAAGTGGGCCATACATTTTTTTTTTCACAATGGCGACAATATAAACATTTAATTTTATTATTCTATGTATACGAAACCAAGTGACCAATTTCAACTTTACTTTGTTTGCTGGCAGTACCTTCAACAACAATCGAATATATATCCACAGAGTCCTTTTTTCGGCCCTTTTGTAAGATAATGCCACATGAATAAATTAAGTTTTTTTATCTCGCGAAATAACTAACAGATTCCTACCAAATTTGACAAACAAGTAGCTCTACAGTAGGCCATGTAAACAGACATGTTTTAGGAGGGCCAGGCACTTATTTTGAAAATAGCTGACATATAAACATTTTAGGATAATATGCTATATCTACGAAACAATCTAATACATTTCAACTTAACTTTGAATGCTTGGAGTACCTATGCAAGCATAAAATTAGCTGATTTATAACCTAATTTGACCAACTTTTTGTAAGACAGCATCACATGAAAAATTAAGATTTTGTGTCTTATTTCGGTGAAAAAATTAACTGATACCCACCAAATTCAGGCGACAAAATTTACTTTGATCTCTAAAAGGATATTTAATGCTTTTAATGCATCTCTAATGATATCGCTATCAACGACACTTTCATAATCTCCTACCAAGTAATCTCTTAAGAACTACACCAAAATTATTTGCATGCATGTAGAGGGAAGTAGGCTCATTAGTTACATCGATAGCTTTTTGTTTTTAGATATAATTTCAGTTACGATTCCATTTTTTTAACAACATTAAAAAATAATGGCAACTTAAATGTATTACTTTTATACACATTTTTTAAATTTTTTGCGTTGTTTTTTAACGTTGCTATTATGTACGTAGTTAAGAGTATGAAATTTTTTCTAAATATACGTATTTTTTATTAACTATGTGTGCCAATACAAAGCGTTGTATGTTTCACTCCGTAGAATTGTTATTACATATTTATCAATATAAATAATAACAAAGTCACAAAAATAAAATTTACTCTTATAGAGATATGTTAATTTTACTAGAGAGATATTGAAAGTTATAAAATACTTGAAGCTAAGTCCTGATTTGTGATTTTTATTTTCATTTTAGTACGTGAAAAAAATGTGCCGGACAATTCTCAGTGTTCTTATTTAACTAAAGCACTTTAAGAGCAATGCATGTATATGATAAACAACAAATTTAAAATACAAGCACCTATCCAGAAAAAAATTAATATTTTATAATTTTTTTAAATTTTAGAATTAAATGTCAGCATTTATCATAAAATAATTGATTATATGTTCAAGCAAACAGTGCACGCGTCAACGTGTTGTCCCAGTGCTGGAGTACAGATGAGAAAACGAATCTTAGGTTTTATTGTCTACAGTTCGTGGCACTAAATCGGCCTTTATAATAATTTTAATGCTCATAGAAAATGGTAAACGGATATATATATATATATATTATAGTGTTTTAGTATTTGACAGAAATCAGTTTGTAAATTTCTATGGTGCAGGTGACAACAATATGTATAAAACAATAAATTTAACTGGAAATTAATGTTTGTCATTCTTAAAGTTATATCATGCGTCTCTATAAAATTTGATGGATTTTTTTTTTTACCATAAAACACACTTCCTAAAATTTTAAATTAACTTTGACAAAAATGCATTCAAAATAAAGGGAACATCATCTAAAATAGTTAACTTTCTTACTCTACAACAAAGTTTGATCCGAATTGTTGTACTATCATTACATAATATTATTCTGAGATTGTGTCACTTTACAAAAATTGAAGTAAGTTTGTGTAATATATTATCCTAATGTACAAACAAGACACTATTCACACACCAAATTTGTTTTAATTCAGGCCGAAAAAGATATGCATTTACAACCAAATTATTGTTAATTTTCAGTCTTTCAGTAAAGCCCAATATTTATATAGATATAATGAATTTCCTTCCACTATTTATCCAATGTGTTAGTGTTCGCTTTGCTGCACATTGGTGAAAAGTACAAACTGATGATGCGCGCAGTATGTGAGTGTGCGCAAATAAAATGAGTAACGTAAACCTACGCATTTGAACTTGGTCGGGAACGCACAACTTGTCAGACCAAAGCGTAATACACTGAAGAGCAAAAAAAAACTGGTACACCTACCTAATATCGTNCCGAGCACGCAGAAGTGCCGCAAGACGACGTGGCATGGATGAACTCGACTAATTGTCTGAAGGTATGCAGGAGGCGGGCAATTCACAGCATGAATCCTGCAGGGCAGTCCACAAATCCAAACTGCGCCAATTTGAGAAAGGGTTCTACGTCTGTCACGTTTAATGATTCTCGTCAGTCATCGTTTGTCCCGTTATTTCACGATCTTTTTCCGGCCGCAGCGATGTCGAAGATGTGATGTTTTACCGGGTTCCTGATATTCACGGTACACTTGTGAAATGGTCGTACGGGAACATCCAAATGTTATCGCTACCGCGGAGTAGCTATGTCCCATCTCTCGTGCGCCGACTATAACACCACGTTCAAACTCACTTAAATCTTGATAACCTGCCATTGTAGAAGCAGTAACCGATCTAGCAACTTTGCCAGCCACTTATTGTCTTATATAGGCGCTGCCGACCACATTGCGTTACTCTGATTGGTTCCATACCTCTGTTATTTGCATACACACGCCTATACCAGTAATAGGAGTAATACTGCTTATAGTTGAATAAAATACAGAAGGAATGCTTTAACGATGACAGGGTCTAATTACACAGAAAGATATTTAGCCGTCATACTTGTCAGATTTTAATATTATTAGGTACTTTCGTTTAGACTCTATATCATTTTGAGAGGAGGTGTAGGGGAGCTGGGAGAAGAGTGGAATAGAAATGAAGTAGCCACTATAGACTAGATTAAATAACTGCAATATTTATAACTTCCAAACTGAGTAGATGCACGGGAAATAACAACATACTACGGCCTTGAATTGAATAACATTTTAAAATTATGATATAACAAAGCGGACACGTTTGCATGTACTTGACTCTCTTTTCACACAAATATTTATTCTTGAAAAAACAAAGTTTTTGTGCACATAACTATGTAATTAAAAGACACAAGAGTAAATGAGGAAATGGATAACTGAAGAAGTTAGTCTGCCAACAAATGTTCTCTAAAACAATTTGCTGGATCAAGACTGGATTTATAACAACTGTGGACTGCGGTGCAGTTTCGATCTCTGGTTTGCGCACTTGACATACCTTCCTCTCCTCTAACCTCTGCTATTAATAAGTGGAATTCTTCCGAATCCGGGCGCAGGAATGAAAATTATCCCCATTGATCGTACTAATTCCCGCTCGGTCGTGATGCTTACCCCGCACAAAGCTAGGCGAAGTAATACAGGAATCCATTGTAAACCAGTTCGTGGAATTCCTGAACTTGCAAGCGAGTAGTTCAACCTGTTTGACACGCAAAAACGTGAACCTCATTTCCTAACTTAACTTTCAGGCGTTCTGATGAATACGTCAGTAAGTAGGTATGTTTTAATTGATTTTGTTGACTGCTAAATTAATACTATAGTCTATTCGCAGTTTCCTTACAATTTTTGATTCAAACCATTGAAAAATTACCTTATGTATTTTGTGTTTAGTTGTTTCCTAAATATATCACGTATGGCATGCATTTTATACTTCTGTTAACATAAAAGTACCTTATTCTTGGTTAAGTGCAACTTTCACTTATATTTTAATTATAAATTACAATATTTTCATCATAATATACACAAATAAAACCAATGAGAAAATAAGTGTGTTGGTAATGCCTAGTAAGAAATGGCTATGAAAAATATTATTTAATTGAGTGCGCACATATGCGGAGCGTTGTCCACATGGTGTAATTTTCTAGACATCAGTGCGCTTTGCTTGCATGAGGTGGAGGAATATTACGAAAGTAGAATTGTACGAGGGTTATTCGGAAAGTAATGTCAGATTTCTTATAAAACATAAACCATCACAGATTTTTTCAAAAAACTCTTTTATTCCTTACATGTTTCTCTATTTTTCTACATAGTTTCCATATTTGTTTAAACATTTGTCATAACCTTCTACAAGCTTTTGTATGCCTAAGTCATAGATGTCTGCCACCTGTGAGGATAACCAGTCTGTAACTGCTTCTTTCACGTCTCGTCCCCTGTGACAATCTTCTCTAAAAACTGATCACCTTTCTTATGATATAGGTCCAAAAAATCAAGAGCACAAGCCATTCTTTTCATTTGGTGTTCCTCAGTAAGCAGCCTGGGAACCCAACGTGAGCACAATTTGTGAAATAGCTGGTTTTCAGAGACAATTTTATGCAAAGTTGTTCTACCCATATTCTAAAACTCCAATGCTAAAATTGAAATTGCGAATCGCCTGTCTTCACGAATCTTTTCGTCCACGGCTTTGACCAAATCTTCTGTGATCACTGATGGTTGGCCTGATCGCGGTTCATCATGGACATTTTCCCGTCCGTCCTTGAAAGCTCTCACCCACTTACGCACTTTGCTGTCACTCATCGCATTGGGGCCACACACTTGACTTATCTGTCGATGAACTTCCGCTGCTGAAACGTTCCTTGCTGTCAAAAACAGAATCACTGACCGTATTTCACAGTCGGCGGGCTGATCAATTGTTTTAAACATTTTGAAATGACACTGTAAACAGCACACTGCAAAAATACCAATGCAAATGGCGTCGTTTGACANCACAGTCGGCGGGCTGATCAATTGTTTTAAACATTTTGAAATGACACTGTAAACAGCACACTGCAACAATACCAATGAAAATGGCGTCGTTTGACGAGCAAGGCATGCTGAGAGTCGGTGCGCATGCGCGTTACAATGTTCGCGCGACATTCGATTAGCTACGGCTATTCGGACCTTACTTTCCGAATAACCCTCGTAGAAGGTTTTCAGAAAATTCGGAAGTAACAATTAATGGACTATAGACATTTGCTCGTTTATAATATAATTTTGCCTTCTGTTCACCATTATTGGTTACATCGGAGTAGTGGAAATAGAGTTCGTAATTGCAGCAATTTATACGCAGAAAACTTCTGTTAGGAAACATCTAATTTATGATATCTAGGCATCCGCAGCCCTTCCCACGGTTGCAGGTTCTGCAAATGTTAAGTGGGGAAGTTAGTCTGTAAACTAGAGGATTAAAGTAACCCTCATTTCCTTACGTGTTTATGTTCGTCTGGTTTTAGAGATGCGTTAACTTTTCCTTTCCTACAGCCAAGCAATATAAACGTTCGGATTTTATCACTGGCGAGATTGCTGATTGCTAAAGTTTGTATGGGATGGTGAAATAGCCGTTCTCATAGGTTTTTCTGTATTTATATAAAAAAAAATCATATAATATTTTTGAACTCATTTTCTTGCAGAATGACCTACGACAGTTTGACGATTTTGAAATAAAATAATAGGCGGCTTCTTGGTTAAAGTAACATAACCTTACGCGTGAATAAAATATGGTTGTTTCTCAGAAACAAATTTAAAAATAAGAAGTCGCAGGACTAAACTAATTGCAAGAAACTAAAGATGTTTGATTAAACACATTTGCAGAGCATATTTAAATATTACATTTAAACTTATTTTAATGTAATTGTAAGCTTGCTAACAATAATTTAATTTAAAAGCACGTAGACCATCTCTTGTAGTTGACGCGCTCAATACGAGAGGTCATTTATAAATATTCTAGGATTTTCTCAAAATTTATTACAAGATAACATTTAAAATTTATGTTAAAATTTTGAAAATATCTTTTAGGACTGTAAGAGAAACTAACATGTTAAAGAAATAAAAATAATCTAAGGAAAAAATATTTTATTTTACTAAAAAAAAGTTAAATATTTAGTTTGGAAAATAATATGTTTACAAAATTGATTCAAACTAACTTGAAATTTAATGAATGGTCAAATTGAAAGTGTGATACTGTTCCTTTAAGTTCGAAGTAAGGAATATTTCGATCAGTTCGTATAAAATCAGAATAAAAGTACGAAATAGCGATGTTTACAAATCTCACTATTATTATATTTTAATTTTCGCGAATTTTTGTACTACGCAAACTTACCAAATTAAACGTGGACAACATTTTAAATCAGGATTGCTCAATAGTGATGAAAAAAATATCTTGATGCTTTCTTTAAGCAGGTGACTTTTTTTCGGCATAAAATATTATATCTAAATTAAAAATAATCCTTATGCCTTCATTATTTTCCTTGTAATTTTTTACCAAGCATTTAGATTTTGTAGAAACCCTTCAAGATTTGGAAATTGTGGAGTCTCAGAAAGAAATAATTTCAAATCTGTATACGTAAATGTATGTAAATGCGAGATCTGATGTTTGCTTGAGTTATTAAAATGTCGTAAGAGTGGAGAACTAATTATGACGAATATTAAGAATTAAGTAAATACATGTGGCACTCGAACACATGTAGAATTGAAACATAAAACTGAAATGATTCACAATCATACCAGAGATCAAAACTTGACATAAAAACATTAAAAACAAAAACGTTTTGCAAACACACATTTACAATTGTGTTTATTCATGGAATCATAAATATGAGCATTACTGAAATCCATTACGTACGTTTATTTAAGTTATTGTCTGAAAAGATTATTTAAAATTATTCAATTTTGAAAAAAAAAATGTTGCTGAGTATTGGGCCGTAAATGACGATAGAATATAGACTTACTGTACCTCAATCAAAACCTGCATCGAACAAATGTTCAGATTGAGAGGAATTTTGTTAAGATACCATATACGGGGTAACCTTAGCTTAGATAATTGTTGAGAAACTTAGAATAGCAAATAAATTGTAATACATTGATTAAGTTAAAAAGCACATTATTTATAGCTTTACAAATAAAATATTTTGTTATATCTAATGTGGCAGTAAATGCACGTAGTCTGCTTGCAATAGGGTTACCTTACAACATATTTTTTGAAAGGACTTACCTGATAGAACCTACTCTGTGTTAGAGGGTAAGCAAGGAGGAATTTCATAAGAAAAATCAAGGAAATCAAATATAACTGTGAGTAAATGTAATTGTCTTGGCTTTAAGTTTTGATCTCTCGCGTGTGAATTGTTCTAGTATGTAGATATGTAAATATTATGCTTCAAATTTCCATTTATTTCTTATGGGAAGGTTGGTCTGAGAGCCTAAACTTTCGGCATCTTGATATGTTTCTTAAGAAGAGCCAAATCCGTTGAAAAGATAGCGGGAACCATAAAAGCTACCCTAATTGATTTTGCAGATGCAATGTTACATGGAATAATATGGTGAACAATGGTACAATTAAATTCATATTCAACACACCGCATAATTTTTATTCCATGGAAAAAATTGAGAATATTTTGGGAATTAGAATTGTGCGTTATCCGGACATGAACTCTTCCACCTTGAACAATGAAAGAAGCAGTTAATTATCATACCGATGTGGGAAAAAACCAGAAAAGAATGTTTGAATCTTTTTTGGCGACAATGAAAAATGACTTACGAAGTAATCAGTATAACAATACTTGCTACTACGAACATAATAACATAATAACCATTTAAAGTAAAAGTCACATTTCCAGAATATCCATGGCGTAATCACCACGCCGTCACAAGAGGCCGCAGTGGTGTAGTAGTTAGACTACTCGCCTCCCACTTAGGCGAACCTGGTTCGATTCCCAGCGGGGTCGCTCCCGGATTTTTGCCTGTGAGAATCGTGTCGGACGATGCCGCTGGTTGGCGGGTTTCCTCGGGGATCTCCCGTTTCCCCCGTCTCATTATTCCGGCATTGCTCCATACTCACCTCGCTTCACCCTGATCAGCTCTCAAGACCTCAATATTAATAGCCGCCCAAATCTCTTCATTCTTCACTCATCACGCCCCCACAACCTTGGACTATATAAAGAGCAAATAACAAATTGTGTACCTGCACAGGAACGGACAGAACATCGGTATAGGAAGTAAGGCTTAACGTCTCGTCGACAGCGAGGTCATTAGAGCCGGAGCAAGTTGCTCAGAGAAGCAGGAACAGGGTAGGAATCAGTCTTGGCCAGCAGTAAGGAATTGAGTGGAGAGATTTGGGCGGCTCTTAACGTTGATGTATTGAGAACATATGATGGTAAAGTGAGATGAGTATGGAGTAACGTCGGAATGAAAGGGTGGGGGAAACGGGAGATCCCCGAGAAAACCTGCCGACCAGCGGCATCGTTTGGCACGATTCCCACATGCAAAAATCTGGGGGTGACCTCTCCGGGAATCGAACCAGGTTCTTCTAGGTAAAAGGCGAGTAGTCTAACCACTACACCACCGCGACCTGGAGTGAATTCGAAAACAGATCCTCACGAATATTATTACCGTACAAGAAATACACAAATAAAATTATAATAGGCAACATCTCATGTTGGTGGGAAGTGGGGTCAAGAAATGTCAGCAACCCTGAGGGGGAATGCCGCCAAAGTAGGGATGTCGATATCGGAAAAATATCATCGATATTATTTATATTTGTTATTTGTAAAAGTACAGTTTTACGAAACGATATATCGAAAGAAAAATATCGATATCAGCTACATCAGAATATGATATTTTATGTATTAAAGGCGTTCGCAAATGTAAAATTGCTTGGAATATTATATGTTGAGGACACGAGGCATTGCAGAAAGATGTGGCGTGGCGCCTGTTTTTGTTATATGTTACTAAAGTAAAAATAGTTTTTTTAAATTTCATTTTTGTATTAAAACAGAGCTTATTAAAATCGCATTTAAAAAATGTTTGTTTCCGATACCTGGAAAAATATATTGGTTTCAACAAAATACAGTTGAAATATATCGACGATTTATATCGATATATCTTTGATGTAGTATAATTTCGATATATCGACATTTTTTCAACATCCTTACATCAAAGGGTGCAAAAGTTTGTTGATGACGATGCTCATTAATGACGTTGGATAGGCCACATTGCTCTCTGTGCCCAGAAAAGGCTTTATAAAACCCAGTCTTAACAGAGAGTTGGCTCGAATCCAGACTTTGTAGCTCGTAGACAGTCGCCTCCAAGACTGGGCCACGTCGGGAAATGGAATCGGGAAAACAATACCACTTTAAATAAAGCTCCTTTCTGAATCACTTAGACAGACACGACCATGCGCAATGTTTAAGAAACTTTAAGAAACAGTGTCGTTGCGATTTTGTATTAAATAAATGAAATGGTTATTTGTGTAGCAACTGCAGGTCTTTTAAACAGATGTTTGTTGATATAAAGCATTGGCTACGTTACAAAGCTCATAAGGTTTATAATAAAAGTTAATACAAACAATGTTATTAATACATTATTGCTTGTGTTAATAGCCCACTTAGTTTTAATTCGCCGAAGGGGATACATGAATTCCCAGTACCCACAGTGAGAGAAATATGGTTGTCGTTAAACTAATCAAGCCAGCACCATAACTTTATTTAAAAAATTACTAATAAATACGGTATAATCTAGCGTATTCTTTACTTTTGATATATAAATTTCGAGAGCAAATTTAAGTGAATGTGGTGATCTGTAATTTGATATAAAATTAATCGTTACCAAATGTATCTGCGGTATCTAATCTCCGTAACTTTAAACCACTCAACAGGCTAACTTATTATTTTTAGATGATAACTTTTACTTTTTATTTTGAGATCTGTATACGTTATAAAATTTAATCTTGATAACTACTTAAAACCAGGGGAATTCGACTGCAAAGCAGTAAAAAATTATGAACTGAAATCACTTAAAGACTAATGATTATATCAGGGATTCGAGTCAATAAAATTACCAGTAATGTACACTGATTGAGAGTTATTACTACTGCTTTATATCACTTAACGAAAGTGAGTTGTGCATATTCACAGGTCAGTGGCAGCAAAATAATTACATATTCATTCAGTAGTATTTTACTGTTCGAATTCACTGATTTAGAAGGGCACATGTATCATAGCCAACTAAATGTGCCATTAATTGCCAGATTGAATCCATTTCTTAAATAACATTAGTCAAGTCTATCATTTGATACGTGGTTAAACATTTTTATTTACAAACATTGATATTTTTCACTATAAACTGTACTTGGAAATGGTGAAATTTAAGGAACTAAATCACATTTTAAAAATTTAAAAAACCTAGGACAGCCGTAACTTAGCTGCTGACAGAAAAAATAACT
The DNA here is from genome assembly GCA_002778355.1 of Clitarchus hookeri. Lineage (NCBI taxonomy): Eukaryota > Metazoa > Arthropoda > Insecta > Phasmatodea > Phasmatidae > Clitarchus > Clitarchus hookeri. The sequence goes on along the minus strand of NQII01001391.1, from coordinate 378,110 downwards.
AGGTGCAGATATATTACATAATCAATTTTGTATTTATTAATTTAAAAAATGGTTATTTCGAGTTAAAAGAACATGAAACCGTCGTCTACCGTTGAAGAAAACCTTCCTCCTTTAGCACCACTTCGAAGAGCAGCAAATGTTAGCGTCAGAAGCAAATCATTGGGTATAGACTCGCTCACGACATACGAAACGTTATCTCTACGGTGGAAGCAAAGTAAACTGCTTAGTGAAGTATCTTTGCGTTCGTGGTAGAGAATAAGGCTCTCGAAAAATACCCCGGCCCTTACAAGATATTCAAAAATTAGCACTACCGCGGCTTGGTTCTAGCTAAGGCCTCTCGACCACTTATCAGTCACCTTGATGACCAAACCACCATAGCGGAAACTTTGTAGACCCTACCATAGTGAATTAGATGTTGTGATAATGATTATTGAAAATATAGCTACTGAAAAATATGATAAGTTCGAATACTAACCTATATTATGGAAATCACTGTTTTATTTTAAATCGGACCTGCTGAAATTAATTTAGTTTGTAACAGAGGAAACTGGAATAAAATGTTTCCTACCAGATTGTGATTTATGCAAATTTTTTATTCTTCTAATTCATTTTTTTACACCGAAAGAAGTTTATAGCCAACCAAAATTATATAATGGTTATAAACAACATATACAATGAAGACTTCCATATTTGATTAACAAGCAATCGATCTGTGTGTCAGACCATTCTGTTTGTATTTGTATATAGTAAAGTTGTGGGGCATGTTAATATAATGTAACGTATAAACTCTTGGGTCGTGTGGGTAAGTATATATATATGTTACCCTGCTAGAATATATGATAATAATATAATTAAAGTTTATAAGCCTGCCTGGCCTATGCATACAAGTGGAAAAAAACCCCTCAAAGATAAATATACATAAACTACTTGCAATCACCAAACTCACCTTTGTGAAATGAGACGCACAACTGAAAACTGGCATACTAGAGTATCTATACTGAACAAAAGAAAAATAGGCACGACATTGCGCAATGAAACAAACAGAGAGGGCGAGATAGAGCGTAATTTAATTAAAAATTATCTAGCCGGAAATTACAGAAAATTTATAAATGCAGAATAATTAAAATCAAAGAAAATTCAAATGTGATGAAAATGAATTGATTATTTAAAACTCTATTGGCAGCACTTCGTCAGAATTGCTTTAAACAGAACTAAATTATACCAAGTGAAAAAAAGTTGAACACTGTAATAGTTTAGCTAGTTAGCCCAGTTCAATAATGGAATTAAGTCTTAATTTCGACCACGGGTAAAATATTAAAGCCAGTAACAAACGAAAGCAGTTATTGAAAAGAGGCGTTCAAGTTTCTCTGTTTTCTATGAACTAATAGCGTAGACTTTTCTGACGTAATTCTGAACGCTGACGTTGAAAGCATTCAACCAATATTCTGTTGTAACAATTGAAAATAAAATATTTAATAACTAAACGCCCTATTCTCTGTTGAAATTTACTTTATCCCAGGCTCTTGAGCCTTGCGTGCTTTCTAAAGTCCATGCCACCAATTAATTTGGTAGGCGAACTGACACAAATAATAAACTTAAAAATAACGTGTTCGTCGTACGTTCAGGCTCTCTTCTTTACTTGATGTTTCATACACTTCTGCCACACCGGGCGGCCTGAATTCAATCCCGGACTCTGCGTTTACGTAAACATTTTGTAAATTCCCTGCCAGGGAAAACAACTGCGGGTCCCTGACCCTACGTCAGAAAGTCAAGATGGCTATTCCTCTTCAATACCCAACAGTTCTCATTGCCGGATTATCAAATAGGCAGTGTAGACATTAGGCCCCGAACAGTTTAGGTGCCCCACGACAAAGGATTAAACTTTCATTTCATTAACAGATAACAAAATTAATCTTTTTATTACTTAAATAGTTTCAAATACACAGAAAAAATTAACCAGCCAAAGAACGAAAACTGCATATTTAATCTTTTATATAGAGAAAATACTGAATCAGTGTAATATACCAACACAACTAGTGTTCGTAAACAATAAAGATGAAGTTAAAGTTGCGAAAGTCTTTTTTTTGTGAGGTGTAAATGAAAAATCTGACCACAAAACGGCGAGAATATGTTCCGAAAATTTCACCAACGATGACTAGGTACGAAAGAAACTTGCAGGCCGAATTGATGGAGAGAAAAGAAGATTTTACAAATACCCAGGCAGCTGTCGATTCTGCGAAAAGCGAAAGACTGCAGTGCAAAACCATGAAACAAAAACTTGTTCAAATTCCAGCTACTTCGATCTAGTGTCAATGTAGCAGTGTCACAGGGAACGTGTGAAACCTCTCAAAATGAAGGTACCGTTGCAAATGCTAAGGTACTCCGTTACCTTATTTTACACAAGATGTATGTACACTTTTGAAAATAAATAGACTAACAAAATTTCGAATATTCTCTCTGGAGAAACAATTTAAAACCAGAAAACAGAATGACGTGAGGTTTACAAAAGAAAAACGCTGTTTTGAAATCGCTGTTACTTGTCTGGAAGTTGGTTCATAAACGATGTAAAATATCAGTAGACAAGAATTTAAGAGGATATATAAAACATTTTCACCCCAAACCAAATAGAAAGAATTTTAAATAAAACCAAAAGGCAAGTTTGGTGGGAAGACAGGGATATAGCCGCTGCTATTATGCTACGTTCAATGTCATGTATGACATACGTGTATTTGAGGGAAACAGTCGTTATTCTTCTCTCTGGTTTATCAACTCTCCGAAAATAGATGGGAAACGTGAAATGCTCTCCAGGTGTCTTCAGAGAAGTTTTGACTGCATTGCTGTACTGCGGCTGAGCACAGCTGACGCTCTTCCACTAGGTCTCTCGCGCTGGCCGGTGCTGCAGAGAAACACAGGAATATCGTCCTTATCTGCGCCCCCTTCGTACTCATACAGCTTCTGCCCATAAGCAGGCAACTCAAAAGCGCTTCCTGCTTGCTTCGCGCGGTCGAATAGCTTTGAAAATAAACTCATCACTTGAAAACTATCCACTCAAATAATTTCAAAACCATGACGCAATGTCATCTTTTCTTTACAAAACATATTTTAAACCTAAAAAATGGTAAAACAATGGTCTATTAATTATTTTATGGACGTGTACAGGAAATAAAGTAGCAAGCGAGAGACTCATTTGTTTGAAGAAATAGATGGGTGATGTGATGTGAAATAAAGAAGAAACACCAAAGTTATTTATGTGCTACTCTTAAATCATTACCACACGTGATATTCTTGTTATGGCATCTTGAACGTCGAAAATATTTCAGCAGTATAGGAGAGCAGCAGCTACGAACATTCAGTAAAATTAATATTACTAGTTATTAGTTAACAGATGTTCAGCCTATAGCATACATAATTATTAAACGCAAGAATCGTATGTAAGACAGAGTAAGTACACTTCGTTACGGCAATTTACAAGTTACTTTCGGTTTCAAATTATGCTTTCCTTGCCCAATCAAAATCATAATTGCAGTTAAGAAAGTTCGAGTAAATCATAGTTTGCCGTAATTGTTGTTCTTTACCAAACGTTACTACTATTCATGCAATTTTCCTCGTTAATTATTGCATATAAAATATACTTAACAAAGATATATTCGGATTTCAAACATTTAAAGCCGTTACTGATTATAACAAAAATGTTATCAGTTTGCATTTTAGAATAAGGAAACTTAAACAAGTCATCGAATGATGAGTGACGAAATAAACACTTCTAATACGTATCTGCATCTGTCCATGAATTTGATCCATTCACCCGGCGTCCACAATTGTTTACTTGACGACAGCACTGCGCACTGCGAGGCTCAGCGCTCAAGTATCTTCTCTGCGCGTCAATTATATATTCTTAAAATGTGCAGCGTGCTACTTGTCTACATAGTTTATAATTGTTTAAACCGTAAATTTATGTGGGTCTTATAAGTTCTCATTTCTGTTACATTAACTGGAAAACAATTCTTAATTTTCTTATACTACCCCAACAAATAAAGTCAGTATTGATATCGCTACCATTCAGATTTAAGTTCGGAAATCTCAAACCCAAACTGTAAATTATGTTTTGGAATAAAAAGGATGTCTGTAATAAGTTGAGCTCTTGTTCAGTATTTCATTTTCAGTAAAATTATATTTACTTAAAAGTTGCATGTCTACTGCACTTTGTAAAACTATGTAATGATGCAATATGCTTAATTTTTCGGGACACGAGTGTAAATTCTTTCGTGTGTATTTAGCTTTGGAAAGCCTTGTAATATTTTATCAAGTTTCAAGTAAAGCCGCGGTGGCTAGTTTCCCGTGTTTGTTGGTCGAGCAGACGTGTGCGGACATCTGCTGTTTACGTCCGTTTACCGTCTAGTTTCGAAAGGTTTTCGAAAGTTGTTGTTTTGGTTATGTGGCTGCGACGTGACGCAGTTGCGAGTACAACAACATGTTGTGAGCGCGAGACACAGCGTAGTTTGGATGACGCTACTGGCATCGCCGGAGGCCTTGCGCTTATCTTAGGAAAAGGGGGGATAGGCCTGCCTAATATATACTGGTGGTGCCTATCGCCTAAGAAAGAAAGTCACCAACCGTCGAAGAAGGCGCATCGGGCGTGAGAAGACGCGTTAGGCGTGAAGAATTTCACCCACACCGGCAAGCACCCGTGACCGTAAGATCTTTTGTTCGCATTTCTTTTTCAATTTAACGTCACTTAAATTCTATCAACTTATTTCCGCCGGTGTGGGGGGTCGTTAGGGTGCCAGGAGGGAACAAACATCCCTCCTGCCTTCGGAACTTAAGTCTTGCGATGCAAGTTAAGACATTAAACAAACTGTAAACTACTGTGGCGCTGTTTTCTGCACTGGGATAACTAATTGTGAAAGTTCGTACTCTGCAAACTGGAAAGTCGTCTGTGCAGCACTGTGAAACTTCAATGATAAATAAAGTATAAAGCAAACTAATCTGGAATTTCTTCTTTTTACTTAATCGGTGTCACCTGGAACTGAGTCTCGTATTCTACCTATGAGCAAGCTGTGGCAAGAAGTAATACTTCCGCAACGTTACAATATGGCACCTACCTGTGAGGCGGTAATATTATAGAGACGGAACTATACAANGAAGTAATACTTCCGCAACGTTACAATATGGCACCTACCTGTGAGGCGGTAATATTATAGAGACGGAACTATACAACTATTAAATGAAAAGTAGCTAGTATAAAATGTTAAACTATTGGGTTTACTTGTATAATTATAGCAGTATACAGTCACTAACCCTAAAGTATACGTTTGTTTAATAATCACAGAATATCATATACAAATCCATAAAATTTCGTAATTGCCAGCAAATTAATTATTCATTGATCACTGCTGCTAGATGTCTTGAGAAAAGACCGAAGATAAATTGTCAAAGTTACAAAAAACATATTTTTCTATAGCTCATATTACTGTCGTTAAAAATAATGCTCGAATTTTGGTGTGTATGTAAAATTCACTTATTTTGATTGCATATCAAATAATGAAATTCGATTATCTTGCACACTCTTACTACTTTGAAAAAAAAAAACAGTTTAAACGCAGTTGTTTTAATTATAATCATTAGTAATGCTCGTCGCTTGCAAACAGAGCATCACAAAGCAGTTTCTTTAAATCGCTAACGCACAAAAATCTAGCTTTGTGGGAGACAATTACTAACACCTATATTAACTTAGACTCGAAAAAGATCAGAAAATCATAACCACTTATGAAAGAAAACGGCGTATATATTTCGCTATTAAAATACAAGAAAATATGATATGTTCAGCTTTACCGCATAGGCACACCAAATTTTGTGTACAGTACAAAGGTTCGGATTTTGTAGGTTTTTAAATGACGCTAGATATAACATTTTGTCCTGGCTTTGTATTGGAACAAAATAGAAACTTTCATTACCTTCGTGACAAAGTGAGACAATTTTCTCGGGAACAGATGGCTACAAGGCAAAATTAACGAAACATTTTTGAAAGAGTGATAAGTTGCAAAGTGCAAATAATTAAAATTTTAAAACCGCTGTTCTGAATATTTAAGTGAGTGTGACGTGGTTGTATGATTTTTAATGTGTGACGAGAGTTCTGATCATTTTCAGTTCCACTGCGGCTTCAATGTGTAAACGAGTTTTGAATTTGGATGCAAAGTATGAAACTTACTCTTATCAGTGCTGGCATACACGTACTGTTCCAAATACACTTTCCAGCTTCTCATGGACCAGTCAAGTTTTCGAATGATAATGGCCGTTATCTCTATGACTACCCTGTAAATTTGTTGTTAATAAAAGGATAAATTGTAACGTGGTACGGACTAAAATGTGTAGCGTGGTAATTTGTTTTGTAGAAGAATAACTTGAATTAGTAGCAAATTTGCAAAATGAAACCAGTTATGGGATCAGACATTCAAAATAAATTATTATTTTTGTAAAGGTAAATTGATTGAAAATGAAGTTTATGAGATCAAGTTGAGGTTTATAACTGTGCAGTTTTACTAAGAAGATAGCTGTATATGCAAAAATGTTCACAAAATATACGTTCGTGACCACATTGTAGGCCACTAGATCTCATATTTTTAAAGGAATTTTTTTGTGTGTTGGTGGAGAGGGGGGATCTCACATACCGATACGCAGGAAATATTGGGACGTTGAGGGGGAAGGGTTGAAGATGGTTACGTACATTGCACGGGTCTCGTTTCAACTGCCGGCCCGCCACTGGATGGAACGAATACTGAAAGAAACTCAGAGCCGCATGGGATTACTGCTAATTGGAAGATGGTCAATGGATNGCAATATCCTGTTGGCTCTCTTGTAAAATTTGGCCCCTGCACCATGTATTTGCAAAATATAAGTTTTTTTTTTTTTGGCGTTCATGTTAACCATGGACTTTTTTGTGCAGAAATATACGTACTTATTTGCTATAAAAGCCTTTTTAACATTCATGCCTGGCCATTTTCCTGTATAAAGATCAGAAATCTTAGTAATGAAATAAAAAACTACTGAAAAACAAATTGTTGTATTTGCCTTGATACAGAGCTTGAGAGTAACATTTCTCCCATTTAGGTTTTTTTTTTTCAGGTTTATATCTTCCAAATTGGTTTCTAGAAACATAATTCTTTAACATGTATTTCCCTATACCCAAATACCACTGATTTCAATTTAGGCAACAGTCTTAATACGTCAATATTTGCTCAGAAATTAGTCTATTAATCTTAAATTTTGTCAACAATTTTTATCGAATTCTAAACGTAAGCCGTGTCTTAGTTGTGCGACTTGAAGTCACTCGATATGTAGATGATACCGATATCATAGTTATCTGTAGCAAGTACTTCAGTTAAACATAATTAAAAGGACAGAATTCGCAAAATAATTTTGTAAGGAAAATGTAAACGAATGTTGATATACACTGCAGCTTTATAGATTAGCAGTGAAATGTAAATTTGCAGAACATATGACGGGGATGAAATTAATTTTTCGTGGTTTGACAATACCTTCTCGTCTCTGGCAATGACTACCGTTTCTAAACTACAGTCTGGTGACGGTATCTTCACACTTTTTTAATCAAGCCTTTGAAAAATCACTTCGTGCATGACATGTTTGATTTTTACTTAATTATATCAACCATCACAAACGTTTTATACTTGTGTTAACATAAAACAATTTATTATTTTTGGTTTAATTTATATTTTACTTATGGTATATCCACAAGTCATATTACTACTTTAATCATCAATACCAATGAATATGAGATAAAATAGGTGTATTGCAATGCCCAGACAGAAATATTGCTGAAGCAAAATAATATTAAACTGATTGCGCAGGAGTGCGGTGCGTTGTCCATTAGATGTAATCTTCTAGACTTGGTTAAGTTTTGTGTGCACGAGATGGAGGGAGAGTCTGAAAGCAGAACCTGAGCATGGCTTCAGAGAAGTCGGATGTTGCAATGAATGGACTATAGACACCGGGACCGAAGCCGCCTCATGTCTACATATTGCGACACTGACGTATCACACGCACAGCAGCTATTTCCAGCCGGACACTCTGGCCCTGGACACGTCGACGGCGGGAACACGTGTCTTCCGGCGCCGGGCCATATTTCACGTGCGCCGCCGTCGTAACCAAGCAACGCTATTGGCGACGGCCGGTCTGAGCCGCGCGCTGCGGCGAAACACGGCCCGCCGTGGAAAACTGCGTCCGACGACACATGTGTCGCCCTACATCGTCCGCTGGTCTCGCTATAGTCTGTTCACGTTCAGCGGACTACACACGGGCCAATCCGATGACCCTATATCGCGTCCACGATGGGTCGGGAGCGAAATTGGCTCATGTGTAGCGCCATTGGCACCGTTCCCCGACCGTGAGTACAACCTTCTTCTTTATTTATACATAAATTAGTTTTGAGTCTGTGAAGTCAGGTTATGTTTTTTGTTGTACTGTTTTCAGACATTACCCATCTTAAATAAATTAGTTTTATTGATTGATGATTTATTTACTTTACTGATTGATAATTTCGGATGGATTCTCAATCCGAAAATATCATTTTGGACAACGTAGAAGCCATACAAGTCGCATTTGTACTGACATTTCGTGCAGTTGGATCGGGTCGTCTGTAGAGTCGCCCCTTGCTGTTAGCTGATTGGATCGGATCGGCCCCCCGTGTGTAGTCCGCTTTAATTGAGCACTTTTCTGAAGCCTTGCTTAAATTCTACTTCCAGGATATTCCTCCGCCTCGTGCAAACTAAACTTAACCAAGTCTTGAAAATTACACCAAAGGACAACGCACCGAATTCGTGCACACTCAGTTATAATAATATTTTGCGTGAGAACTATTTCTTACTAGGCGCTACCAAAAACACAAGTTATCTCACTGTTTTTATTTATTTTATTTATAAATGAAGTATTTTAATTTAAAGATAAAATATGAAGAACATTTCAATTTACCCGAAAGAAAAGTTACTTCTATGAAGTCAAGTATAAAACGCTTGTGATACGTGTCATATTTAGGAAATAACTAAAGACGTTATACATGGGGAGATTTTCCAAAGGTTTGATTCAAAACGCGTGAAGAAACCGCGAATATAGTACATAGTCTCTTCAAGGTTAATTGAGCACTTTTAAAATTGTCTTTAAAAAATGTCACTCTCTCTATCTGCACATTTTTTTTACGGGCTCACCAACCGTCATGCGCCCGCTTAATTTGTTAACAACGGAAGGAAAGTAGTTCCATGTTTTAACGTTGAATTTAAAGTACAAGGCAAATATTTGCAAATACTGAAATTATTTATTTTGCTTCTCGGTTTTTTAATACACGCACATGTAATAATTAGCAAACGGGGAAAANTTTGCTTCTCGGTTTTTTAATACACGCACATGTAATAATTAGCAAACGGGGAAAATATTCACTTTTCTGTTAATTTCACAGTTTCACTTGACCGTCGCATGAACAAAGTGATCAGGCCCTTAGCAATGTTCGCTATACATATGGTTGAAGAATACACAACATGCACACAAGTAGGTCTTAAGCAGGGCTTTTAAAACTGCTCTGTTTACCGTGAACAGATTATGTACAGTCGTGCGCTTTCCTACGAGGGTAGTGCAGCCGCGTGTGGATACGGCCCCGGGGTGCAATCAGGGTATCGTTATCACGTTTACAAACAACAGGTTCATATTTCTGACGTTTACATCTTAAAATGGGTGGACCGATTGGAATGGGACGATGGAAGTGGTGAATTTTCGGGCGAATTGGGCTAGCTGCCAGTGTTGTTCAATGGGAATCTGTTATCTATTAAAAAATCAGCTAAGCTCATTTTTCAGCAGAAATTGTTGATGAAAATAATTTTTGTAGGGTATAATATAAAATAACTGTTATAAGTCTTCAAAGTCACATATTCGAACTGATTGATTTCACAACCACGTATGCGTGTTTGAGTAGGCATACTGAAGTGCGATATGTTTGATTTTAATACACAGATCAAACATAATGTATCCCTTAGGACCTCGGTGCTTAATTAAAGTCTTTTTGGAAATCAAATTTGAAATACCGGGATAGCAATAAAGAAACACATTTTTGTGCGTTGTAAGGTAATATTGCTCATTCCATTTAATTTTGCGCGTTCGATAAAAAAAAAAAAAAAAAAAAAANTTGCGCGTTCGATAAGAAAAAAAAAAAGTGTCTACAATTAATGATATATAAAAAAAGAGTTTTCTGTAAGCTTAAAAAAATATTTCAGTTTACATGTAACGACCGAGTTCTCTCTTGTCATAAATATTTACTGCTTTTTGTTAACATAGATATAAGTAACGCAGGGCGTAATATACCCAGAATTATTTTTAGGCAAGAACTGCACTTATTTTGCAGCGAAAGATTTGACATTTAAATAAGTAATTTACAAGTAATTATTAAAATTAAAACTCTCGAATTACTACGCAAAATACCTAACCGCTGACCTTAATTGCGTACACAGCTTATTATCGTCACTTATGTAACAATGTAACGTATGTCATTAAATAGGGGCTCAGTGGTGGCCCGGCTAGCGAGCCGAGCTATCAGTACAACGATCCATGCAGTAATATAGGCGGATACAAATACGAATTTCACACTCGGGAAATGTGAACTATATTCAGGATATTTACAGTCTGCCCAGCGTTACATAATGTCGCTTCTCTTGTAGGCATTTTCTGATTTAATTCCACCGAGTGTATACGGCCATCATCCAGGGTCTCCTCTTATCTGTAACCGTCATTCTGACGTGAGCCACCTCGTTGTGCTATATACTTTCCGTAATGTTACATGCTCTCCGGGAATATTTAATTAATTTTACATCGGGACACTTATAAATAAATAAGTACAATACTTGACGGACCATACTTGCTTATAACAAAGTCGTGGCTCACATTTATAAAGCCACTTTATGTAAGTGAAGATTTAATATATTAAATAATGTATACTTTCATTACAAATTTTATGCTAGTTACAATTACAGTAGTCGTTAAATCAGATAAATGTATTTAAAAAAAAAAGAAAATATAGTGGCTGATAAAATGTTTTGTCCGCTGGCCAGTCTGACGAAATTCGAAGGTCGCATGTGGCCCGCGAACCACTAATTGAGAACCACTGATGGGGAATCCCAGTTCGTAACAGGATAACAGTCTTATTGGAAACCAGAATGAAATAAATACATTATATTTTCTCTTTTATTAACACCGCTGGAAACATTTTTGCTTATCACAATGAGAGAGTCAGCTGACTACTCAATACACAAATCAAAAAATGATTTCAAACCTATCTTGTTTGCAAGAAGACTCGATAAAATTCTGATACACTCTACATAATCGTGTGGAAATTAATAAGTTTCTCGTCGATAACTTACTGATCCCACATTTTCCGTGGGTGGATTGGGGTCGTTACCGGATTTTCGCACGTGGGAATCGTGCCGGACGATGCCGCCGATCGGCGGGTTTTCTCGGGGATTTCCCGATTCCCTGTCATTGCATTCTGGCGCTGCTCCATACTTTCCTCACTTCACCCTCATCGGCTCTCAAGACCTTGAAGTTAAGAGCCACCCAAACATCTCCACACCATTCCATGGGTGAATTGCAATATCTTATATAATCCAAGGAAGGTCCTAAGTATAGTTTATTCGCGGTTTCTTCACACTTTTTGAATCAAACCTTTGGAAAATCCTCCCATATATGGCGTGTTAGGTAGTTTCCTAAATACATCATGTATCTTAGATACATTTTATACTTCTCTTAACATAAAAGTATTTAATTTTTGATTAAATAGAACATTTACTTATATTTTATCTATAAAATATAATATTTCATTTGTTATTAATGCGAATTAAAACAGAGAAAATAAAGGTTTTGGTAATGCCCGGTAAAAATAGTTCCTATGCAAAAGATTATGAAACTGAGTGCCCACGAATATTGTGCGTGGTCCCTTTGGTGTAATTTTCTAGACTTGGATAAGCTTTGTTTGAACGAGGCTGAGGAATCTCCTAAAAGTAGAACTTCAGTAGAGCTCCAGAAAAGTTGGAAGTAACCGTGAATAGACTATTCTCACAAACTCTACGTTGCCAAGGTCGTCAAACATTCGACACTTACGTACCACAGTCACCGACCGCGAATTCTGCAGCATTCTGTACTGAGAAGACTGCATTTTTGTAGTGTGCACTGGCCATCTAGCTTATTCTGCTCTCTTTCTTGCTTTCGAGATAACAGGCGCTGTTGAGATGTTTCTGGGTAACGAGAGCCTCGACGAATCTCTCGCCAGGTGTCGTGCGATCCTGTCGGAGTGACCACTTGTTTTGCCAGGCGTAGCGAGCGGGGGTTGGCCATGCGGTGACATGTCTGTCACTATCTCAGCTGCATTCACGTGGCCATGCCCTGCGATTGGCCTCCCCCCCCAAGAGTTTTCCAACCTCCATTACATGAGTGAATGCCAGTTCGGTTCCTGTTGTACGCATTTTGCCAGGTTTTATCATTTAGATTAAGGGCGTAGTCATACTAAAGGCTGCAAGTATTAATTTAGATATGCTACGGCAGTCATATTTAAACATGTTCAATTAAATTGTTACACCATTGGTCAGGTTGTTCAAGGCAAAGTAAAAAATTTGGAAACAAACATTAGGAGAAAATATATTGCTCATGACTACATATACATGATTATTCAGTTAAGATGTTCACCCCAAATATCTTCGGAACGGTTAAAGGTAACGAAATTTTTATTTCGAATTCGTAAATGTTAACGAGGAGGCTCATGAGGCACCGGGAGATCCCTGAGAAAACTCGCCGACCAGTGGCATCGTCCGGCACGATTCCCATTTGCGAAAATCCGGGCTGTGGCGTGGTAGGTTGCATCATCCGCTGGGATGTCCAGCGCAGTGTTACTCCACAAGCAAGTGACACACGCGCTAGTGATACAGTAACACAGGTATCGAACCCATCCGAAAAGTTTGTTTGTTGGTGTTTTTGTTGATATTACAAATACAACTTGTGTTTAATTTGATATTCATAGCTTTATTATGATTACTTGATCGAGCAAACGTGTTTGTTTAACATTCCACACCAATGCAGCAAAACCGTCGATAACATGCAGTACATCGCAAATTGCAATGTACGGAGCACGCTTATATCTTAGTTTTTTTCACTCAGTATGTGCAGTGAGGTAGATGTAGGAACTCTCTGCTGGACGGATGACGTAACTTATGCCGCCACAGCTACATTCAATTGCATACACATATGAAAACCCCCTTATATCCCACAATAGTGCTCGTTAGATTTTCCAAATAATGACGTCAATGAACTCGCCGCTTAATAACATGCTATGCTATTGCAAGAAATGAGTATATTCCCATTTATAAAACCAAAATTGATAACGTAATCTCAGTAATTAATTATATCTTGGAACAGACATAGACGGTGTCTTATCATCCCCGTAATGCCCTTTACGAATTCTAAATAAAAATTTCGATGCCTTCAGCTGTTCGGAAGATATTTTGGGTGAGCGTCTTAGCTAAATAACGGTGTATGTTAAAAAATTCAATAAGTCCGTGAACTGAGTGGTGCCCCGAGTTTAGTATGCACTACGCTATTCACGAACTTATTGTCTGCACAATAGTGTGTTACACGACACACGGGTATGAATGCTACTTGTTAATATGACAGATAATTAGTAAAAATAGTTCGTAACTCTTGACGTTCTATTGCAAGAGTAACGTTTAGACTTATTACCATTGAAGTTGGTATTTTAAATTTTGTACTCATTTGAGAATCGATTTGCATATTTAATAAAACACTTACAATCCGAACGATTCCTGGATTTCGCTTGCATGGCGCATAAATAAAATTACAAGACACATTGCGGAACCATCAAAATGAAAAGGAAAAGTAGATCCTAAGTAGGGCTTTCAAATGTTTCCAGTTAACCGTGAACAGCCTATAACAAAATGAAAACAAAACCAAATCTCTATCTAAAAACCACTCTTCTGTAATTGTGTATATTATCTTCCAACACTTATTAAAATATACCTTTTTTTAAATCCAAACATTTGTTACTTAATTTGAACTGTAATGGTGCAAATACTATGCACATCGCTACTTGACCTGGTTTTTATTTATTTTGAAGGATGCAGAAAATTCTTAGAATTTCTGCTATCTTAATAAAATGTTTTACTTCATAGCAGCCAATCGTAACGTAACACACAAGAAAAGCCGTTGTGGTGTACTTACACGGATAGTTTACTTGGAACATGAATTGAGTTTGATGGGACGAAGTTCGTAGCTACTGCAACCGAGTATCCAGATAAGTATGTTTGAAGTGAAGTAACTATGTGTATCGTGTGATGGTGGTTATCTTCGGAGCACGAAAAAAAACTCGGAAAATTATTGTTATTTCAACAAGCGTGTACAAGGCCGTTCATCTATCTCCTCCTTACCACTAATGCACGAAAACCAATTGGATAAATATATGGCGGGCGAAGAGGAAAATCGGCTCAATAAAGGAATCCATTCGTGGCAACAGTAATTTTCATTACCCATGGATTTTATTATTTTTCACATTTAAAGAAATTTTGGGGAACTTGCTGTGACATGCTCGGAAATTATTCTTTATTCTTTAGTTATATCAACACTGAGGAGCCAAAAAACTGGTACACCTGCCTAATATTGTGTAGGACCCCCGCGAGCACGCAGAAGTGCCACAAGACGACGCGGCATGGACTCAACTAATGTCTGAAGGTATGCAGGAGGTATTTCACACCACGAATCCTGCAGGGCAGTCCACAAATCCATAGCAGTGCTAGGCGGTGGAGATCTCTTCTGAACAGCACTTTGCAAGGCATCCCAGATATGCTCAATAATGTTCATGCCTGGTGATTTAGGTGGCCAATGGAAGTGTCTAAAGTCGGAAGAGTGTTCCTGGAGCCACTCGGTAGCAACTCTCGACGTGTGGGGTGTCGCATTGTCCTGTTGGAATTGTCCACGTCCGTCGGAATGCACAATGGACATGAATGGGTGCAGGTAATCGGACAGGATGCTTACGTATCTGTCACCTGTCAGAGTCGTATCTATACGTATCAGGGGTTCCATTTCACGACAACTTTACACGCCCCATACCATGGCAGAGCCTCCACCAGCTTTAACAGTCCCCTGTTGACATGTAGGGTCCATGGATTCATGAGGATTTCTCCATACCCGTACACGTCCATCCGCCCGATACAATTGAAAACGAGACTCGTCAGACCAGGCAACGTGTTTCCAGTCATAAATAGTCCAATGGCGGTGTTGGCGGGCTCAGACGAGGCGTAAAGCTTTGTATCGTGCAGTCAACAACGATACAAGAGTAGGCCTTCTGCTCCAAAAGCCCATATCAATGATGGTCCGTTGAATAGTTCGCAGGCTGGCACTTGTTGATGCCCCAGCATTGAAATCTGCGCCAATTTGAGAAAGGGTTGCACGTCTGTTACGTTTAATGATTCTCGTCAGTCGTCGTTTGTCCCGTTCGTTCACGATCTTTTTCCGGCAGCAGTGATGTCGAAGATTTGATGTTTTACCGGATTCCCGATATTCACGGTACACTCTTGAAATGGTCGTACCCGAAAATCTAAATGTTATTGCTACCTCGGAGATGCTATGTCCCATCTCTCGTGCACCGACTATAACACGACGTTCAAACTCACTTAAATCTTGANAGATGCTATGTCCCATCTCTCGTGCACCGACTATAACACGACGTTCAAACTCACTTAAATCTTGATAACCTGCCATCCATTGTAGCAGCAGTAACCGATCTAGCAACTTTGCCAGACGCTTGTTGTCTTATATAAACGCTGCCGACCATATCGCGTTACTCTGATTGGTTCCATAGCTTTGTTATTTGCATACGTATGCCTATGCCATTTTTTTGGCTCTCCAGTGTATTTGCGGTTAATTTTTAACCATACAAATAAGAGTGAAACCAAATTAATGCCGCCATAGAAGAATGGTGCAAAGATTTTCCTTTTTAAGATATAAATGCGGAGTGATGTTACTTTTAAAATTTGATCTCGTTGCATATGAAATGAACGGGGGTACGGCAATGTAGATTGCACAGTAAATACACTTGTGTATGTGAAATCTTTTACATCCTTTTGACTCATACAAAGATGCCCATTAGAGATTTGTATGTAATTAGTAACTGTGAGAATTTGTTATTTTCGCGGCTTATCTAGCTTGTGGCATTACAAAGTTACTTGTAACTTACAGTATAATTAAGCAGCCCTGAAGTAGTAAGCTAAATTGCTAAGTCACTGAGTTGAAAGAACTAATTATACCTGCTTCCTTTGGGGAATAAGTACGACTGCAAACAAATTGAATTAATTAGTCAGCAAAGTGCGCAGTCTCTTTTTTTTTACCATGACAGCTCAACTGGCTCATTTCTACGAAGTTGTGTTGGCCACACTTAGTTTTATGAATGGGGTAGGGCAAAATGTACGTAGGGNCAACTGGCTCATTTCTACGAAGTTGTGTTGGCCACACTTAGTTTTATGAATGGGGTAGGGCAAAATGTACGTAGGGTGCACTAGTTTAAAATAAAGTATTTTGATAAGGCTGGTAAATGTGGGAAACTCTCAGTAATCGTAGCAAGTAGCAGCTATTCACGGTAAGCTGGGCACTTTTGATAGCCCTGCTTAAGATATACCAGTAAAAACACTGTGTATCCTTTCATTACATGTAAAATTAACATTTAAATGACCCTGATCACTTTACTCATGCGTCGGTCACGTGGAAATGTAAAAATATTANTACATGTAAAATTAACATTTAAATGACCCTGATCACTTTACTCATGCGTCGGTCACGTGGAAATGTAAAAATATTAGAAATATACACATTTAATAAATTTGCTAATTCTCACGCCTACATGCATGAGATAAACAACGAAAAATAAATCAAATAAAGCACTCACAAATGTTTACCTAACATATTTATTTCAACGTTAAAACAACACACTACTTTCCCTCCTTCCTTGCCAACTTAACTGAGCACATTCCAGTCAGTGCATCCGTTATAATATGTGCGCAAGGTATGGGCAGTTAAATTTTTCAAAGGTTGATTTTAAAAGTGCTCATTTTATCATTAACAGCCTTTGGCTCTCTCATGGCCGTTTAAGTAAGATATAATTCATCTATATAATTGTGATAATTTGTAGAAAACAAACACCTTGTATTGTTGACAAACATCCTTACATTTTTGTCGGCAAGGAACTGTAATTTTTTTCCACTCTAGTCCATATTATTAAACGGCGTGCATCAGGCTTCTGTAAAGTGTTTAATTTATTTTAATATAGTGCGTAAACATTTTATTTTAGAAATCTAAAAATTTTACCTCGTTAGTTTATAATGTCCATATGTAAATAAGGTCGCTGTTAACCTAACCTTGTGCCACGGATTTTAAATATGGAATCAATGTTAAAGAAGTTTCTTCTCAATGCATCAATTTAAAATATAACAGTTTAAAACGAAAAAGTACTCTACGTGACATTTCTTAAATCGACACGTCAAGACGTCTTGTACATTTTTATGTTCAATTATTTTTCTAACATTTAAAGTTAAAATTCAAATTTCTACAAAAATATGAATAAAATGTTTTGCAATTTTTTTACTGCTACAATATTCTCTGAAAAAGTTGCTTTGAATATGTATTGGTTTGAAACGGTTATCTTTAAAACTGATGCATTCGGAAGAAATTTATTTAACATAGATTCCATATTTAAATTCCGTGGCTGCAGACGTGGCAGGAAGTGTCTCTAACAATTACGCGAAATGCTGCTACAATGGCTTGATACTTATATGATGCAGATATTTATTTTGATATTCCTGCTAGATAAATATATGCACGTATGTCATAACATAAATGAATTACTACGTACACTAACGACTGCAATACGCACACTCTCTAATGAAGTAATACAGGATGTATCAGTAAAGGTGTTACAATCTTTCAGGAGAGATAAAGTACACCTAGACGATCGGAAATCCATAGCAATGCATGGTTGGAAACGCTTTCCTGGCGCGGTAGTGACGACANTAAAGTACACCTAGACGATCGGAAATCCATAGCAATGCATGGTTGGAAACGCTTTCCTGGCGCGGTAGTGACGACATAAAACACAAGAAAGGAAGGATACGAACAGGGTGAGAAAACATGTTTATTTTATTATTACAGCAAAAATCAAAGAANTAAAACACAAGAAAGGAAGGATACGAACAGGGTGAGAAAACATGTTTATTTTATTATTACAGCAAAAATCAAAGAAGGTGTTCGAAATGACGACCCCGGGCCGTGATGCAGGCCTCACATCTCCAGCGCATTNCAGCAAAAATCAAAGAAGGTGTTCGAAATGACGACCCCGGGCCGTGATGCAGGCCTCACATCTCCAGCGCATTGAAGATCTGATGTTGGCAAAAATACCGGGCGTGTCCCGGACTTACCCAGCAGCTGCCACGATGCGTGCAACAAGTCCCTCAACACTGTTAACGGGAGTTTCCTACACCAGTGCCTTGACGTAACCCCAGAAGATGAAGAAATGAGGTTCGTGTTCGTGTCCTTCCTTTCTTGTGTTAGGTGTCGTCACTACCGCGCCAGGAAAGCGTTTCCGACAATGCTTTGCTATGGATCTCCGATCGTCTAGGTGTACTCTATCTCTCCTGAAAGTTTGTAACACTGTGATGATACATCCTGTATACACACATTCAAATGACAAACACATTGACAGGAATAATGGTACACGAAATGTTGTACAGAATGCAAGAGCAGAGACCTGTCGGAAAGTTATACACACATCTGCGAAAAAAAAATATCTCTCTCTCTGCAGTAATATGCTTATAATTGGTATCGCATGGAACGCAGCAGACGAAATTTCAGTTACTTATCGCAACCTAACCTAAAAGTCATAATAAGGTAATTCAGAATTTGTGATCTGTATAAACAGGTTCAACTGCAATATTCTGCCATATGGAGAAGTTTCAAGTTTGACCATTCAAAATCATGTTCCATGTTACACGGGTCAAGCAATTACACGCAGAGATAATCCACGCTCATACATAAGCAGTTCCTATTGTAGTGCAATAAAAGAGCAATACTAGTTACCAGTAATATACATTATATTAAATACATCAACGTTCTTTGAAGGCAGTTACAAGTGAAATAAATGTTGCATCAGTTAATGTGATTAAACATCTCCAGCCAACACCATTAAAGAAAGGAAACCAAAGTTTCATAGACGCAAATTATTATTTCATGTATTTAAACCTTAATAAAGGTCAAAATTTTTTTAACTCGCTCTTGCTTACGATTTTATGACAGATGCCATATAACAGTAATATGTAATAGCTACAGAGAGAAGCTGAAAGCCAACGTCACTAAGGAAGATGCAACCAAAATAAACAAATCCGTGAACGTTTTAAAAAAAATATTTATGATGCAATTCGGTATCTGCAGACAAATTTCAAAGAGATGCACTGGGAATTAATATGACGCTTTATGGCATCGCCGGTCTGGAAAGGATTTATAATCGAAATTTGGTACAAAATACGATAAACAAGAAGACGTGAGGCCCAACCCTTACCGCTAATACTAATTACTACCACGTATTTTCCGCTGCACTTAAAAAACATTTTGACATAACTGAAGAGTAAGTACTGTACGCCACAAAGGAAGATTCCTCGGGCGATTCCATTCAGGCTTGCATGGCCGCTTGTATGGATGGTTCTATGGAAGATTTGGCCATCTGCTTGCCATTTTCATGGAATTTTTCGTAACTGGTCCTGTGCAATTTTCGATGGAAGGGTTTATACAGGGTTGAAACTTTAACCAATCAGAGATAGGGTGGTAGAGTAATTTGGTTAATTTTTCTTTGAGAACGACTATTAAACACGGTTAAACAGTAATTAAAAGAACCACGAAAATGTTTGCTAATTCTAAAACAATATTGTGGGAAAATTATGGTAAACACATTCGTGTTTATTTAATACAAACGTTCCGGTTATAACAACAAAACGATTGCTGTGTGCATAGAAGTATAACACATAAATAGTGAGTGAAGATTGCTCCTAAAATACAGTTGCAGAAGTAAAATCATAAAAGATGCACTCTCATTTCCTTATGCGGCAACAAGAAATATCATTAACTAGGATATGTTAAGAACCCTCCATAAAGCCTGTAGGCCACGATAAAATGTTCCTTACAAGCTCCGGTGGATGCATCCACGAGACCTGCTACAGGAGTCTGCATGCAAGCGGTTATGGAGGGTTCTGTGGAATAACCTGTCCAGCGATACTTGTTGCCGCACAAGTAAAGACGAGTGCATTTTTATATGGTTTTACTTCTGCAACTGTGGTTCAGGAACAACCTTCACTCACGATTTCAGCATTATGCGTTATGCACAGAGCCTAATCGTTTTGTTGTTATATTTGCAACTTTGGTGTTAAAATAAAAACAAATGTCTACAATAATTTTCACACAATAGAATCAGTAAACATTTTCGTTATTTGTTTGTTTACTTTTTATACGTTTTTAATATTTATACTCTCGTTATCAAAGCAAAATAAACAAAAAGACTCTACCACCTTATCTCTGATCGGCTAAAATTTCATTCAACCTTGTAGAAAACCTTCCATCGAAACATTGCCCACGACCAATTACGAAAATGTCCATGAATACGGACAGCAGTCAGTCAAATATTGCATAAAACCATCCACACAAGCGGCCATGCAAGGCCTGCGTGGAATCGCCAAAGGAATCTTCCATCGTAGCATACTCGCTTTAGAGTGGAGTTGAGAGGTTTAAGTTGACGCTTAACATCGAGGTCTTGAGCGCTGCTGAAAGTGGAGTGAGGTGAATATGGATCAGCGACGGAAAGCAAGAGCGGGGTACACGGGAGTGCTCCGAGAAAACCCACCGTTCAATGGCAAAGTCCGCCAAGTTGCCCAAATGCGAAAATCTGGAGTGACCTCGCCGGAAATCGAACACTGTTCGCCTTGGTGGGAGGCGAGTGGTCTGACTAGCAGACCATTGTGACCCTCAAGAAAAGTCAGGGTTCTTTCCTCTGGTTATGATTGAATTTACATCTCTAAGATAAAATTATTTTTGCTGTTGTGACGGTACAATACTTTTCGACCTCACAAAACGCCGTAAATATTACGAGTATTAGATTATTATAGTACTTGATGAATGAACTTGATTATGAAAGCTTTCAAAGTGCACGACTTACTCCAGGTTCATCGAAAATAATGCACGAGTAGGAATTAGAAGGCTGGAACCAATATTAGAAGTAAGTAAATACTAAAAACATTTTGTAGAAATTCAGCTTCGAGAAACTTGTTTCTGGAGAAATTAGCCACAAAATTAAATATTGAATAACTTCCAAGTTATGTAGTCCGCGTCTTGCGGCCAACATAAATAACTGTTTTTAAGTATCACTCATGAAAATCAAATAACAGACGAACTATCAATTCTTTATTCTTTTGAAGAGCTAGTTGAATAATAAAAAATAGTAGTCAACATACGAGCTCATATCCGATCACCGTATTTTATTATATATTTTTTTACACAGAACATTTATTAACTATGGAGCTATTATTAGTAGGCAGTTCATGTCTATCAAATATCGTATCAAAATAAGCTCACTAGATGTCAGTTCGGACTGAGGGTTGTGCGAAGCGATTCAGACGAAGACCATCAGCCACGGCGGTCTGTCACACTATTTACAATTGTGCAAGACAGGCTACCCAAAAGGATTTTCCTATTCTCAAGACGGCCAGGAAAAATTGATAATATTTCCACTGCCACTGGTCGCTTAAGAGTGTGTCTGTCATTGTCACATAAATTACCGCTATAAACATTAATCATATTCTACAAGTTAATGGAAGCCAATATAAAAATCCTAGAAATGGCAATCCTAAATAAGTGATTTTATTAACTTAATGAGTAAATTTCTTACCAGAGTGGTGTATTCCTATCGAGCTATTTATTATGCCAATATATATGTATATATATGTTGTTGCTGCGCAAGATAATGTGCAAAATCAATTCACTGGTGCGGGAAAATGACTGCTGACACAGCTGTTAAATGCCGTTATAGTCCATTCACGATTACTTACAACCTTTTTTGAAGCCCTGCTGATGTTCCACTTCCAGGCTATTTCTCCACCTCTTGAAGCAATGCCTAGCTGGATATAGAAAATTATACCAAAGGTACAACGCACCGCATTCTACTGCACATGTAATAATATTTTGAATAATAACTATTTACCAAACACACCTATTTTCTCACTGTCTTTTATTCATATTAATAAAATTTAATATCTGAGTTTAAAGGTAGGATATAAGTAAAAGTTCAATTTAACCAGAAATTATGTACTTGTATGTTAACACAAGTATAACACGCTTATGATAAGTGACATGATTAGTTAACAACCAAACCCGTCTTACATGGGGTGTTTTTTTCCCCAAAAGGTTTGATTCAAAAAGTGTGAAGAAACCGCGAATAGACATAACTAGGACTACCATTTTTTATATTTTAAATGCTGGCTTCCTAAAGCCTATGAATTTCATTTGACGTATTTGGAGCTTAATTATTTCCCACGTCCTCTTAGTTTCAAATACTTAACGGATAGTGTCGTAGACTATTCGTAAAAACGAGAAACTAGGTCTCTCCTTGAAAGGTTGTCGCGTTGTGAGGCATTATTACATTGCATTGTTCACGCAGAAAAATGTTGTTATTTTCAAGGTGAGTTTGAAAACTTAATTTAAATAAATCATTTTTAAGTCATTACCTTCTGCTCTGCATTTTTCTGAAAGCACTGTCTCTGCTTGATGTGTATGTGTGAACAGGCGTAACAATTTTTTAAAGATTTTTTCCATGCTTTGAAAATATATATNCATTTTTCTGAAAGCACTGTCTCTGCTTGATGTGTATGTGTGAACAGGCGTAACAATTTTTTAAAGATTTTTTCCATGCTTTGAAAATATATATAAAAAAAAATATGCTCGTTTGTTAGGTTACCAAGTTAGTGGAGTAGAGAGTATATATTTGGGCGTTTCTGAACATTGAGGTCTTGAGAGCCGATGAGGGTGAAGTGAGGTAAGTATAGGGCACCGCCGGAATGCAGGGGCGGGGGAAATGGGAGATCCCCGAGAAAACCCACCACCCAGCATGATTCCCACATCCGAAAACCCGGGAGTGACTCCGCCAGGAATCAAACCCGGTTCGCCTAGGTGGGAGGCAAGTTGTCTCACCACTACACTACAGCAGCCGCTGTTACCAAGTTAGCCATAGTAAGCCACCTTGGAATCAGCATTTCTGACTTACCTGTCTGCGTTTATTTTTATGAAATTGCACTTCATGGCNCATAGTAAGCCACCTTGGAATCAGCATTTCTGACTTACCTGTCTGCGTTTATTTTTATGAAATTGCACTTCATGGCTTGTGTAAAAATTTATATTTTAGACTTATAGTGATGGCTCTAGGGGTAGCTTGAAGTGCATGGCTGGGTTAAGACATTTTTCCTGATGTTAGCACTAATATTCATTTAAACTGTATTAAAGGAATCGAATAACTTTAGGCAGGTCGATGTATCATATTTAGAATCGAAAGTTGGGAAAATCTCAAAGAAATCTAACAAATGACGTTTCCAAGAAAAAATCACAATAATTCGCCGTTGTTTCGGAGGCAAGTGGTGATTGGTTGGGAGTTTAGGGGTAGTTTCTGTGGACGGAAGTCACGTGAAGTTATGATGTATTTTCGCCGGAGAGGCACCGAGTGGAACGGAAGTCAGGAAGACGCGCCGCATTTATAGATCCTTAATAATGGTATAAACATAAAAAAAAAAAAAACAAGCTCAACAGGAAACTAATAAGTAAAGCTCTTAAACTTGAAACTTTTATTTGAGCATATAGTCCAGTATTTGACGCGTATATATTTAGAAATATTCAAATTTAAATTGGTAGTCGGTTACATTCAATTGCGGACCACGTGTGTTGTTCAGACATATGCTATTATGCCTGTTATGAAAGCCACCGTATTCAATCTGACATTTAAATTTAATACTAACCATGCAAATATAGTGATTTTTTCATCTCAACCTGGGATAGGGGCGTTTAGTAAGTGTCAATACATATGTTATTAGACCGTAAGAAAACTGAATATTANTCATCTCAACCTGGGATAGGGGCGTTTAGTAAGTGTCAATACATATGTTATTAGACCGTAAGAAAACTGAATATTACCATTTAAATTCAAAGATGAAAAAACTAAAATTAATTTTAATAAAACTAACCTAATAACTGTTACAACATAGCTCTCAATAAAACAGCAGTATTTTTGGTTACACTTTTACTTAAATAACACTATTTTTACGTTCTACTTATAAGCTACAAAGCTAAAGTCAATTAAACAAAATCGTTCAACTATAGTTTGTCTAAATACAAAAACTCCATGATTGGAATATATTCCGGCTGTTGTGCATTTTTATAATCGAATTTGCAGATGATAACCCATACCATGGTAGAAAAATTTGCTTTTTACTTTCGATCTACGAAACATAAATTGCTATTAACAAAATAAAGTTCCTTTCGGGTGTATCTACGACCTACAGTTAGTATACGAGTAAGAGCAAAGTTGTGCAAACTGCAAAAACTGAGCCAAAAGATTTGCATTAAGGAATTGAGGAAAAGTAAATATATTCTATTTGCAGTATCTTCACATCATAATATTTTGAAAGTATTTGGTTGTTTCCTATATTCATACATCGCAAGTGTTTTTATACTTTTTTAAGATAAANACATAATATTTTGAAAGTATTTGGTTGTTTCCTATATTCATACATCGCAAGTGTTTTTATACTTTTTTAAGATAAAATTATTATTTTTGATTAAATTGATTTTTAAAAATATTTCATCTATACATTATAATATTTCATTTACAGTCAATTAGAAAAAAAACCGATAGAAAATAGGTGCGTTGGTAATGCCAATGTTGGTAATACTTCTCATACCAAAACATTATTAATGTGAGTACGCACAAATGCGGTACGTGGTCTCTGTAGCATACTTTTCTAGACTTAGTTAAGCTTTGTGAACATGAGGCAGAGAAACAGCCTAATAGTAGGACTTCGGCAGGGCTTCACAAATGTTGGAAGTAACAAGGAACGGACTATAGAGAAATTAAAACTACTATACAATTTCTAATGTTCGTTCATTTTTGTAACAGGACATAACAGCACGTATTTTAATGGATGCAATGATTGGAATGTTCCCATAGTAAAGCTCGGTGAGATGCTGNAACAGGACATAACAGCACGTATTTTAATGGATGCAATGATTGGAATGTTCCCATAGTAAAGCTCGGTGAGATGCTGAAAAAATTGTGTGACGTTTTCAGTTCGTAATAAAATTGTGATCCTTATACATTTGTGAATTCTGCATCTATTTGATNAAAAAATTGTGTGACGTTTTCAGTTCGTAATAAAATTGTGATCCTTATACATTTGTGAATTCTGCATCTATTTGATTTAGTTCACGCTTATTTTATGTACATCAGCATTATATTTGAACGTTCAATTACAAACTTACGTATATAACAGATTCACCGTTTACTTTCATCGACGCATGAATTAAATTACCAGGGCTATGACAATGTTAATGTTTTAAACGGTTGTAGGATAAAAAGTGGGCATATATTGTCTTACAAGCTAGGCTTTAGAATTTCTCAATTTATTTATAACAGCGTGTAATATAATTTGCTGGGTAAATATGTATATCATTTCGTGTTTACGTAAATAGAGGATACATGTATGTATAGTTCATACATTAGAGAAAAATCTTGTCCGTACTTGTACAATTTTAAGGAAAGCGCGCACTTGTTACGAACGAATCCGTTTGGCTTGGAAAAAGCATGTTTTCATTTGGCAGCCCGCGCACTAAAACGGCTGTCTCATTACTGCCGGAATTAACCACTCAGGTTTTTCTAAAGAAAAAAAAATTACATTACTTTTTTGCATATTTGCGCAATGTGTAGGTAGTAAACATTTTGTCTACATATAAAAAAAAATTTCGATGTGAATACGTCTTTAAATTGAGATAAATACATTGGGTACCAACACGGAAAGCATGATGTAACGTCTGCAAAGTGATCAACTCCCGCACTTTAACTTCGTGACTAATAACACGATTGAAAACGTTTATTCTCGTTCGTTCAGGCATACGAATATGATGCGAGCTGTGCATGCGCGAGGTTCTGGTGGGGGTCCGCGGCGACTCAGGGCAATTTTGGGACCGGGCGGAAAAATTCCGGGCAGTATATCTCGTGACTCCGATGTGTTTGCGCGCTGATCACGGTACCAAACGAAAGATCTCGTCTAGATCTGTCGGTTTAAGCCATAAAAGCCAAGCGTCCATTTCGTTACTTCCGTTTCGTTCCCACACAAGGAAAATCAAATGTAGTGCCAACAGTACTAATGTTACTACAACATAAATTTTTTGTTATCTCTGAGCCATCAGTAACTAAAGCTGCTAATAATGTAATATACTGCTAAGCTGTTAATGCTAATGTAGCATTAAGTACTTTTGTGACAAAATTACCTCCTTACTGCACTGNGTAATATACTGCTAAGCTGTTAATGCTAATGTAGCATTAAGTACTTTTGTGACAAAATTACCTCCTTACTGCACTGAGGTGGTGTTGATGTTGTGGAAAAACCAATTTTGTGTTGCATTGATGTTAACATTTGTGTTAAAACTTTTCTTGTATTTTCTTACTTTAAATAAACATTAGAGTGTAAAATAAATTGAGTACAATTATTTAGTAACAAAAANCTTTTCTTGTATTTTCTTACTTTAAATAAACATTAGAGTGTAAAATAAATTGAGTACAATTATTTAGTAACAAAAATAAGTATTACTAACGAAAAAAACTATTAGACTTTTTCCTGTGCACATGAGGAAGAAAATATTACCCAATAATATAGACCTGTTTGCGTAGAACCCACGGCCGTGTGCCCGACACAGACATGCCTCGATCTTCTTAAAGCCGAAGTTCTACAATACCGTAGAACCCCGACTTCGGGTTTCTTAGGTAAAGATTGTTTTTTCTTACTGAGAGTTTCTGGGGCCTGTCTCACCCATCACTGACCGGCAGGTGAGAGGAGAATTTGGCCGCACAGGTGCCCTCGAGATGTTATGGTAGCACCCCCCGGGATGGCGAGTCCGAAGGGGTACGAGGAAGGTGGGGAGGGGGGTGTTTGCTCTCTAATAGCTTCCAGCCGGCTTGGGAAATCTGATATCCTGGATCAATAGCACTATCCCGCGTCCACAGTCCCCGCGATGTCACGGTCTTGCTCGGGGCCCGCGCGACGGCGGACCGCCCAGGTGGCCAGTTTTGAAGCAGATCTCGATGTAACACCTTAACGGTTCACTACGCATTAGGTAAAGGATCCAAGTGAAAATTAAAAAAAAAAAAAATCATAGTATGTTAACAATAAATGAGCACTTCTGACAAACCTGCTTAATATCTACATGCGTATACGTTGCGTATTCTTCCGCCTTATTTAACATTAGCATTGACGTGGGCCTCATCACTTTATTAATGCGTCGGTCAAGGGCAACTGCAAATATTTAGAAAAGTAAATATGCNAAAAAAAAATCATAGTATGTTAACAATAAATGAGCACTTCTGAAAAACCTGCTTAATATCTACATGCGTATACGTTGCGTATTCTTCCGCCTTATGTAACATTAGCATTGACGTGGGCCTCATCACTTTATTCATGCGTCGGTCAAGGGCAACTGTAAAATATTTAGAAAA
The DNA here is from genome assembly GCA_002778355.1 of Clitarchus hookeri. Lineage (NCBI taxonomy): Eukaryota > Metazoa > Arthropoda > Insecta > Phasmatodea > Phasmatidae > Clitarchus > Clitarchus hookeri. The sequence goes on along the minus strand of NQII01001391.1, from coordinate 350,221 downwards.
GTAAATATTCTACAAAACTGCTAACGTTTACACTTCGATGCATAAAAAAAAAGAAAGCGAAATAAATAATTTATGTTGTCACAAATGGCAACCTGACACTTTCAATTCGACGTTAAGACATATAACTACTTTCCGTCCATCGCTACCAACCTTGCTGGGCGCATATCGCTCAGTGGGTAAGTGAAAATTTATGCTGGTAAGGCCAGTGACTTTTTTCTAATGTTGATTTATAGTGCTCACTTTATCGTGAACAGCCTTTACCTTTGTTACCGGCAATAGAAACCACGCTTCCTTTCCTTGGTACTTCCAGTACTTAAAGTGTTCTTGATTTCATAATGGCTGAATATTGCAGCTATCTTAAAGTGAGATAGTGAAGAGATTTGGGCGGATCTTAACATCGGAGTCTTGGGAACCTATGAGGGTGAAGTGAGGTGAGTATGGAGCGGTGCCGGAAGGAAAGGGTAGGGGGAAACGGGAGATCCCGGAGAAAACCCGCCGACAAGAGGCATCGTCCGGCAGGATTCCCACTTGCGAACATCCGTAGTGACCCGGCCGGTGACATAAACTGGTTCGCCTCGGTGGGAGGTGAACAGACTAACCACTCAGCTACCGCGACCCCATGAGTAAAGTGATTAGGCTTGTGAGAATGTTACTTTTCCATTGTGAAAGAATATACAAAGTGCATACAAATAGATCTTAAGCAGGGCTTTCAAAAAATACTGAATTTATAGTGAATACCTTATTAAAGCTTCTAGTTAGCTCCACTTGTTAGTTAGGGCTAAATCTTGTAAGCTAACTTTGACCCACTTCCAAATATCCGATCGACTTGAAACTTTGTACTCAAACGTATTTCCGATGGCAGTGAAACAATTCCATGTCGCTCTTTCTTTTTATGTTGGAGAGCACTCGCTAAGCGTTTATTCTGGAAAGCTGATTCCACTTTAAATGATATATATTCCAACACGTAATGGACACTGGGATCGCAGATTCGCGTCCGCAAGGGGTCGGGAAATGGTTAGTGGGCACACAGGAGACACATTACTGGTCAGTATCGTGGACTGAGTCGCCATGGGATCCCTACCGCTCCTGGTGTACGATCCTTCGATCCTCTCGTCTGGTAGTCGACCTCATCCGTCATGTTGCGGTCCTCTGTGTGAGTGCTTTCACGTATCCACTGCTCCCAACGACATCGGACAGTATGGTCTGAACGATATACATAATGAGCTATAAAGCGATATCCTGCGGTTTTCAGCTAAATTATAAGTCCTCTCTCGAAGACCGTCAATTGCATAAAGCGACGTCTTTGGAGTCTTGCCTGCATTCTTCTTCACTCTGCATGCTTTCTTGGTATTGTGTGGTGTTTCTCGCACAAATGCGGCTTCGGCTACGCGCCAGTGTCTACGACCGCTGGTCGGTGCTTGCAGCGCCACTGCCGGGTGTGCAAACGCACCGACGTCAGNGAGTCGCCATGGGATCCCTACCGCTCCTGGTGTACGATCCTTCGATCCTCTCGTCTGGTAGTCGACCTCATCCGTCCTGTTGCGGTCCTCTGTGTGAGTGCTTTCACGTATCCACTGCTCCCAACGACATCGGACAGTATGGTGCAAACGACATACATAATGAGCTATAGAGCGATATGCTGCGGTTTTCAGCTAAATTATAAGTCCTCTCTCGAAGACCGTCAATTGCATAAAGCGACGTCTTTGGAGTCTTGCCTGCATTCTTCTTCACTCTGCATGCTTTCTTGGTATTGTGTGGTGTTTCTCGTACAAATGCGGCTTCAACTACGCGCCAGTGTCTACGACCGCTGGTCGGTGCTTGCAGCGCCACTGCCGGGTGTGCAAACGCACCGACGTCAGGTCATGTGCATACCAGCCCATACTCTCACTGTTTGCATCGTTCCGTAGTTGTCACATTGTTTCTTCGTGGTGCTCTATTTTCATTGTCCAACCGTGTCTGTACTAGGTCACCTTATGGATGTATGATATTAGTAGATGAATATTTATACTCGAAGAGCCAGCTATAAAATAATTATGTTACCAATTAAATAATTTGAACAAATTTTTGTATGTTACATATTTGTTCTCCATTTTGTAAGATGGTTCCACCTAAATAAATTAAGCTCTTACATAGTATCTCCGAAACTACTTAAGTGGAGGCCGTCGTATTGAGCATACACGTAGTAGTATGATCAGCCATCCTGTACCTATATTACAGTATTTTAGTAGATTTACTTATTTTCAAAATAGTGGCAAAATTAATAATCTTGTGCCTCAACCGGGTTTTTATTTCACGACTCATGTTAAAATTTGACACATTTCGTAAATCGTATTCGTTTTTGTTTTAATAAATCTATAATACTGGTGGAAAACGGAAAATGAAAAATGAACACCACTAAAGCGGTGACATAGAAACACCATATGCGCTTGGGGCACTGATAGAGGGCAGTACATGCATTAATTAACAGTTCTGTGATGTGGACAGAGTAGAAACCGCGTACTAGGCATAACACCTCTGAACGCAANCACTTGGGGCACTGATAGAGGGCAGTAGGGCCTACATGCATTAATTAACAGTTCTGTGATGTGGACAGAGTAGAAACCGCGTACTAGGCATAACACCTCTGAACGCAATACAACTGTAGTGGACTCGGTGAAATAGTAGTCTGTTATTTTAAGCATAGCCCTGTGTATAGAAGCATTGTAGACATACCACGACGGCATAGATGACCACACTTGGTGCAATTAAATGACTTTGAACGAGGTCGTATTGTGTGCCTGAGAGAGGCTGGATGGACTTTACGAAGAATTGCCCAGTGCGTAGGACGTGAAGTTCCTGCTGTGCATCATTGGTAGTGCCGGTGGTCCAACGATGGTGCACATGCTCGTCAACCTGGTTCCTGACGGCAGCGACATACGGATTCCTGATCTAACGGCGACCGCCGCACAGATTAGGGCCACTGTTGCACCCAGGGTGTCAGCTAGGACCATCACCAACTGTTTGCTGGACGCTGGGCTACGATCAATGGTGCCGCTCGCCAGGCTTCCTCTCACACCTCATCTCCGTGCAGCCCGCCTCGGATGGTGTCGCGAACGACGCAACTGGAGGGATGAATGGCNACTGGAGGGAGGAATGGCGCGGAGTTGTGTTTAGTGGTGAGAGCATATTCTGCTTTGGCCCCAATGACAGTCGTTTGCGAGTGCGGCATCGACCGGAGAGCGGCAATAACCAGAATTTTTATGGCAGTGATATACAGGACCAACTCCTGGCATCATGGTCTGGGGAGCAATAGCCTACAATAGCTGGACGCCGTTCATACAGCACCAAGGATATGTCCTCTTCCAGCAGGACAATGCCCGTGCACACACGTCTCGTGTTACACAACACGCTCTCGAAGGTGTTCGTCAACTCCCCTGGCCAGCACGATCACCCGACCTGTCCCTTATTGAATATTTGTGGGACATGGTGGGACGGCGTTTGGTGCTATCTGCAATACCATCAACAAACCTCCATCAATTGCTACAACAGGTGGAATTAGCACGGAACACTTTTGTCCAAGATTACATCCGACATCTTTATGACCTATTATACGTACGAATGCAGAACTGCATCATCGCTTAAGGAGACTACACAAGATACTGGCATTGTTGTTCAAGACGCTCTATAGTATCTCTCCAATCGTGTACGANTGTTACACAACACGCTCTCGAAGGTGTTCGTCAACTCCCCTGGCCAGCACGATCACCCGACCTGTCCCTTATTGAACATTTGTGGGACATGGTGGGACGGCGTTTGGTGCTATCTGCAATACCATCAACAAACCTCCATCAATTGCTACAACAGGTGGAATTAGCACGGAACACTTTTGTCCAAGATTACATCCGACATCTTTATGACCTATTATACGTACGAATGCAGAACTGCATCGTCGCTTAAGGAGACTACACAAGATACTGGCATTGTTGTTCAAGACGCTCTATAGTATCTCTCCAATCGTGTACGANGTCGCTTAAGGAGACTACACAAGATACTGGCATTGTTGTTCAAGACGCTCTATAGTATCTCTCCAATCGTGTACGACCCTGTGATCATTATCATATACAGTATAAATCCTGTATAATTATCCAATAAATTCTTTATTCATGTGGGACCATTGCGCCCGGGTGTTCATTTTCCATTTCCCACCAGTGTATTCTGTGCTTTAAATATTACAAGTACATTCTTGAGAAAATTAATTCACTTGAAGAGCCTCGTATTTGTATGGCATGTTTATCGCACAAGTCAACAAATTTCATACAAAAATGAAAATTCTCTGCAAAATGTAAATGTGCATTTATTTGTTCTAACCTTTTTGTCTGCAATTTTGTAAGATAGCTCTAGGTGAAAATAGATATTTCAAAAATAATATTTCAGAACCCACATGATTGAATATCATCAAATTAACTTGCCAAGTGTAGTATAATATATAGCACGATTTACGTAATATTTAACGTGTAAGTTATTCTGTATCGCATATTATAACTGCAGAACAACCAAACAAATTTTTATTCAACTTGTGTTGAGGCAGTTTTTACTATGTGCTGTAGGACTACTTTATGTATTAACTTAATAAACTGGTAACACCTTTAGTTTGCAATGTTAAATGATGTCACCTCAAATTCAAAATAAAATTTTAAATGTCAGGAACTTCTTAAACCATTTCCATAATATCTCCCTCACGCAAACAGATCAAATAAAATTATAGAATGTCACCAAAAGTTTCTATACATCAGTCTGATTTTCAAAGCGCCGTGTTATTCTTGTATTTGTAAATTTCGTGTCTGTGGTACCATTAAATCGATTGAAATAAAACATTGTGTGCTGAAGTACCCAGTGTCTCCAATAAATTAATAGATTATGTGGTAAATTACATCGTCCTACATTCTGAGTGTACTGCTCGAAACTTATCACTACATCGTATCTAAAGAGTTCCTCGACTGATTAACATTAAATATGGTTCAACATTTGTTCCACGTACGTATTTTTGAAATAGCTTGATCAATTGTCTAACCCATTGAGTAACTCACCAAAATTACGCAAGTATACTTAAAATAGAAATTATACTGATAATTCATACGGTAAAATTATTCTNTTTTTGAAATAGCTTGATCAATTGTCTAACCCATTGAGTAACTCACCAAAATTACGCAAGTATACTTAAAATAGAAAGTATACTGATAATTCATACGGTAAAATTATTCTTATATATATATTTATAATAATTAATATATATGTGTTTGTTTAGCTACCTTCGTTCAAAACTACTGCGAAAATTTGCCCCATTTTTCTACTTTGGTTATTTTTTCCCGTGAAAGATATTTCAGTGCAGTTATTGCTGCGCTGTCCTCATGTTCATTTATTACCACCGAGCGAGGTGGAGCAGTGGTAAACCATTGGTGAACTCACATTCGGTAGGACGTGGGCTGGATTCCCGGTTTGGCCATCCTGATTTCGGTTCTGCATGGTTTTCCAGTATTCTCAAGGGGAAAAGTGCGCAATGTCCGATCGTCCCGAGACAAATCAAACCAGCATCTTTATACCTAGGTAAAAACCACATATTTCCCAACTAGAGCTGAAAACGTAACCTTTTAGAAATACAATCTCTTTGTGTGCCAATGTGGTAAAGTCAGAGGTTATGCATGAACAATAACACACCAAAATTTGTGTCATCTACGTTTTATTTTGTTTTACCTTTTATTATTTTGGAAACATGCGACAAGCATACAAAATATTTTAATCAGGTAGAAAATTTCAACGTGTTTTACACGAGAATTCAGACATTAATTTACCTATACCAAGAAAATACATTATAAAAATATTCGTGTCTTGACAAAACCCAAGGGTAAGGTAAAATTTTATACTACAACCAGGCTTTTTCCTTCATCGCTCATGTTAAAAAATGACATACTTTGTAAATATATTTCATTTTGGTTTTTACCAATCTATAATATTCTGGGTTTCAAATATTACAAGCCCATTCTGGAGCCATTTAAGTCACTTGAAGAGCCTTAACGCAACATATTTCCAAGCTAAACTTATATTACAAACAACTGGCTGAAAGCCCACAAATATTTTTTACCTTATGGGCATTTTTACATAGAAATATATTTAACTTCCGATGTCACATGCTGCTAAAATCGGGAGCTGAATCCGCAAAGGGACAGGCGAAAACCCGGGTTTTGCAATCTATACATTACATCACCATAAAGGTATTTGGCCAATCACAAAATTACAAGGTATTAACACTTGTGAATTATTATCAATTTATCTACGATGTTCTGAAAATCTCGTCTCTTATCTACCCTGGGGCGCCGCTCACGTAACGAACACTTTCGCCAATCAAGCCAAACTACGAGACTCTCTCTCTCTCTCTCTCACACACACACTATTGTGACGTCATGTCTAATCATTAATGTTTTTGATAAATTGATTTTCCTCCTCGGACAAGCAAGCGGTTTGTTTCATGCGTTCGAGGTTAAACACAGGTTGAGCCTCGGCTGGAAACGACAAATGAGAGGTGTGTGCCACCGAAATCACTCCACGCGAATAATGGGAAGGGTCCGTCCGACATGGACCGGCAGTTTCTCTCTGTCTCATGTAACTTGGCAAGATATAGACAGTTCGACGAAAGTAGCGCCAAATGTTTTCTTTTTGTTTACGCATCCTTTCGCCATCAGTTGGCGCGTCAAGTAGAGGGTGTATATTTTATCAACACGCTGTCAGCTAATCCACTTGACATTATACTGTATTGCTAAACAAATTTTAAGGTATGTATAGACTAACATCTGTCTAAAAAAAATTGGTAGGTTATAAAAGTAGAAATGTTAAAGCTTGCCAAAAATTCAATAATTGGTCATTCTTTTTTAATCTGTCCGAGACAGCGAATTTGGTTTGAAATTTGCGAGACGGTAGTTGTAGCTATTAGCACACTTTGGACGTCATAGCTAATATAACTGGAACTAAAAGTAATTCGGGAAACTTGATTGACAACGCACTCTTTTTCGCCAACAACTCACCCAACGACTATTGCTTGCAAAGTAGCAATTCTGCTTTTACTGGCCCTAAACAGTTCCGAGTTGGAAATATGTGACGTGAAATAACGTAAGAATTGCTTAAAAACTATTCACGTGCGTCCCACTTTCTTCGTTTTATTAATACAATATGGTAACAACATGGAAACAAGGAAATTGGTTTTCGGGAAAACAATATGGCGTATAATTTATGTAGACGAACGATTACCGGTCAAATATAAATTACTAGTACTCAAAATCGCTGTACATGAAATATATGGTACTTTAAAAATTATACAGAATTTGCGGAAAAATAAAGCTATTGGTATCTGTACGTGAATTTGTTATTATATTATACACGAAAGCTATTCTTTTCTAGCTGGTAATGCTTCTGAAAAGAGCGGACAGATGGCGCGCATGGCATGACAGCGCGAGGTGTGAGTCGTTTGCTTTGCTCAACAGGTAAGCAGTACGTTTGTCTGCTCTCGATCCCGTTTTTTAAAAGTTGAATTTTCTTCTATTATTGGCTCGGAACGACACGAATATGAAATATATTCAGTCAAATTATTAGAAAAATTATTCAACAATATTATGCAATAGTTCTGTATGCTTTTGGAATTAATATCAAGCACGTATGAAAAACATGGATGGAGAGTGGGGATACGACATGAATAAGGTTTTGAAGTTGCGTTTTATTTGGATACGAATCGTTTTATTGTGAATTTCATTTTGAATACCTATACATTACTACTTTATCACGAAGTTTAGTTTGTAACACTAACAACCACTGTTTTGTGACCACATAAAATAAAATGTGTTAATTAATCTAGGAACTCTTTCTTATCGCGTATTTTCTGCTTGTCTGATGTGCGTCGGCAGTGCACTCAAAATAACTAATGTAATATTAACTTTTGTTCGTTCGTGCATCAGCTGATACAGGATTTTGTAAATTGCACTTTGTTTGTTTCGTATATATCAATTTGCCACTCACTGACTGTCAAAATCTCGCCAACTTATATGAGACGGACAATATAGGCAAGTCTCGGCGCTTGGAAGCGAGGCAACGGGATCACCGTAGAAAGGGGAGGAGATGGGCAGCGCACACAGCTGACAGCCGTGTACTGGCTGTTCGAAAAACATCCGTAGGAGAAAATGAACGTGACTGAAGATGGAAGGGAATGGTAACTCACAGAGATGCAGTAAAGTTATTCACATCAGAGAACGGGAAATAATAACGACTCCAATACTGATCACATTTACCATGGCTCACCTTTAGTAGAGCCATTATGAATTCAGTATAATAATATTATTTCTTTAAATTAAAATTTTATGTTGTTTAAAATACATTTTTTTTAAAGAACTGCTTATGTATTTGCACATGGAACATGTTTATATACCAGTATTATAATGGAATCGAGGCAGTGTTTGTAGATTATATTAGTCCTACAGATTTTTTGTGTATTTTATCTATTCGCCTTTCACATTCTGAAGTGATTGTAGGTAAAATATTTTGTAACTAAAGCTTTAATTTTTTTAATACTTAGGAGCCTATCACATTCAATAAAACGTGTCCACGACAATTGAAAGCATGGCGTATTTTTTATAATGTACATTGTAATCTTTACATGAAAAATATGTACATATTTATTTGCCTATTTCATGTGTAACTGTGTCACTATTTATAAAATTAAAAGGCTAATATTCCCATCTATCTGCTCCAGATTCAATGAAAGCAAAGGGTTGCCCAATGAAAAAATTAATGTTCACACACTGTGTACATCAGTATACATAAACCTGTCTTAAGGTCAATTATGCATCATTTCTGGCCAACAGCTTGCCTACATAATTCCTGGCAACCAGTTTGCGTTATCTTATCAAATTTGAGAACTCATACAAGGGCACAATGCCTTTCCACCCGTTATTTTAAAATAGCATCATATTATTTTTTAGTGTGAGAGAAATGCTCATATGTGACCAATGGTAGGTTTCAAAAGATGTTATTTACACTGCTGTTGCTTATGTATTAGCTTAATACCCTTTCATTTATAATTACAAATAATAACATGTGGATTCCGATTGATGGACGTTATGTGGGAAAGCTAGTTTGTGCAAAATCAGCAGATTCTCCCAGTATGCACTGGTGGGCTGACGTCACTGAACAAGCAATTTGTTAGGATATTTGTAAGATATATTCACTTAACACTTTGTAAATATTACTATAAACCTTTATACTATTTTATCTAATGTCATTTTCCCTTATTATTAATATTTAAATTTTTAGTTTACAGATAATTTGGTAATGTAGTTTAGCTGGAAATCATATGTATTTTACTACACATCATACTTTCTAAGGATTCCCTACATTCATAATCTCACCATATTGTTAACGCGCACTTATACCCGTTACAAACAAAAAAAAAAAAAGTCAAAATATGAATATTGAATAAATACTTTTTGTTAAATCGCATTACACGATTATATGTGCAAAATTTACTTAACATATTTATGTGTTCTGTTCTAAGTTTAATTGCTTTATTATTAACTATGCTGCAATATTGTTAATTAGCTATTTACGTAAGAACTTACGTTATTGTTACAATGTGAAATGTTGAAACTTTGTCTCTAGGGCTATGCAGCGAATGTTTTCCGTCCTGCTCGTACACGGGCGACGCGCGAAGGTTGTCGTACAGCCATTGATTGACCTGTCTGTACTGGACACCCCTCAAAACAGGACTAGGGAGCTCGCGCACCCAGATAACCGCCGGCCACTGTATAGCCATGGCCGATTCCTTCCCCGTTCATGATTCTCTGAGCAGCTCGTTTCCTCTGTAATGACCTCGCTGTCGACGAGACATTAACGAGTCAAATTATATTTTCGATTCCTTTTTCGCCATGCACTGTTTTCAAACTAGTTCAAGCCGGACTAAGACTGATTAAAAATACCAACAGTTCGAAGGTAGGATCGCTGAGGGACGTAAGAATATGAAACAAGTCTTGTCTGAATTTTGTTGTACATAAGTCTGTAGCTTAGTTTTGTTGTTCGATGATATATAATATGATACACAATGTCGGAACTCTGCGAGTCAAACAATTGTAAACGGCGTCAAAGTAATGGAGTGATATAAAAGTTTGACCAATGGACTGTCATAACCTAAATCCATTGGGTTTGATTTCAAACAATATTGATGAGTGTTAAATATAATAGCCTGAGTTATGAACCACCCACCTGAGTTTGCGCAGTAATCCGGTATTTGACTATTATTCGAGGGTAACCGGTTTTGATTCTCTGTCCGGCCGTAATTATTTTGGTCTCCCACGGTTGATGAGTTAATCAGTTCTTAAATATGCATTTGGATTTTATTTTGATTAAATTTAATACAACTACAGACTTTTTATAGACTTCCTTTAGTCTCGGCACCAAAAGTCGCGAACATTTTGCAAAACAATTTTTCGTCATGTTGTTCAGAAGTTGATTTAATATTTATAAAAATGTTTCAGTGTTGAGTTTTCTAAGAAAAAATATTTTTATTACCTGCATGTATATGCTGACACCATTTAAGTTGTATTTCTTGGATCAGTTAATAGTTAGCTACTTTTTTTTTATGAGAAGTGAACAAAGATATATATCACTCCACACTTCCCATCTAAAAACAAAATATTCAAAACAATTATATCCTCACAAAAATAAACAAAAAACACAGATACAGCTCACAGCAATAATAACCATAAAGTACTGAATAACAGTAGCCTTAATTTTAATGCAAAAATGGAAAGAACCTACTGAATAACAGTGGCAATTAAGAGTTTAATGCTAAAATTGAATTCCCGCACATGAAACTGCGTTTTCACAGTGCCAGTTAATATCCAACATGATAATGGGTACTCATAAAGCCAACTAACAATCAACATCTACTTATTCCGTATGAAAAATGTTGAATTTCGCTATATCAAACAATGTACTTTAATTTGTGAAAAACATTATTTTCAAAAAGGATTCATTACTTCTTTAATTAGTTTGATTTCTCGTGATTCTTGTTTGAAATCAAGATGTACTTATTTAATGGTTATTTTAGCAAAAAATGGTTAAAGATATTAAAATAAAGATTTAGTTAACACACAGAAACACTGCCGAGGGATACGTCAACGGTATCCGTAGTTATTCGTAAAAAGAGTTCAATAAAATTTAAATAATTTTCTTGTATTTGTATAAACAGTCCTTTATTTACTTTATGACTGTCACTAGTAGTATAACGTTACACTTCAATAATCTTTTAAACTAAAATTTTTCAATGCGTGATAGTTTTTACTGTCTTAAGTGTTATCTCTCCAAACATTGGCCAAAGAAATGTTAACAATAATAATAATATCAAATGTCAAAAATCTGAAATTGAAATTATTTAAAAAAAATTGGTACTTAAATTTTACATTTGAAAAATGGTTTACATGCATACAAAAAAATGTCTTTCCACATTCTTTAAATACAATAATATTTGATCGGCCTTTGACTTATACAAGAATTTCGATCATAGCCTTTCAGATACATTAATACTTTGGATTATTCTTTCCAACTTATATAAAAAAGCGTTTGCATAATGAGGATTTGAAAAACCATACCGATTCTAAAATCATTTAAAACACGAAATATCTTAAATATATCAGCGTTCTTACACTTATAATGCAGTTATATTCTCAAATACGAATAAACTTTCTGTATTCTATATAAATGTAATAGATAAAATTTGGAGACATATGTTTGAGATATTCTTCAGTACTTCTTATCTAACTTCTTATTTATTACTAAATATTGGTTTCGCTTTTTCTTTATTGTGATAGTATGGTGCATTACTTACTAGACAGTACAGTTTTAAACTACTCTAAATGTATGAAACCAACGTTATTCATTATATATGGCTGCGTAGCTCAGAAGAAGTTTGTACTTAGTGAATAGGACGTAAACAGTGGATTAAATTAATATTTTAATGGTACCCATTCGAAAATATTTTGGTGGTTTTATTTAGATGAATTACGGGAGAAAGAAGCATAGAAGGAAAAGAGAGATGGCTTAGTAAATACGATTGTAAATAAGGTGGAATTATTAACGTTGCCCTGCGCAAAACAATAGAGCATCAGGTCCCATTTCCGCAGCAGAAGCTGTTCTACCAATATTACTGTTTCCAACGTGCCGAGTCCCCACAGAGATAATGTGGAATAAATTAGTGGGACAGTGGCTGTATAGTTGTGCGTTCTCAAGTCGTCCTCTGGGTGGAGTCGGTATTTGCGGAGCCACCCACAGCAGAGTAAAACAGCGTGCTCACTAACACACACACACACGCGCACAACGCCTCACCACAAGAAAGTATGTAAATTCCAGCAGGTTTTTTTCCCCCTTTATTCGGCGCCGGAGCAGGCTGTCCGTGTTGTAAAAGAATGTACGACGCCACGTTTTAGAATGGATGAGGTATATTTTAAACATGAAGCCCCATCCGCTATCGATCGACGTGACCAGAATCGGCCCGTCAGTTAGGCGGAGGGAAAACACGTTTATCAAAAGAATACATTTCGACAGCGAAATGCGAAATGCGAAAAAAAAAAACCATCGTAACACCATCGCAGAATTCAATGTAACTCCCGCAGGGAAAACAACGTAATTTTTTTTCCCCCAAGATTACTCTTACAAAGGCTAACCAGGCCATTATTTTTACGATTTAATTAAGCGTATTTTCGATTTGTTTTCCAATTTAGAGGAATTTAACTTTAATAAAAGGAAATTATATACAACCTACACGTGTAGTTAGTTATACAGCCAAGTCCAAATTTATAAGAGCATTCTAATTTTAAAAATATTTTCTTTCGCGCAATTTTATTTACAAATAGATGAATGTACTGAAATTTATGTTTTCACAAACGAATAAATACTTCGCATTGATAAACTATTTTAAGGCAGTTTGTTAAGATGTTTAATAATCATAAATAAAAACAGAATAACTAATGACCAAGTTAATAAGTTTTTATTTTTAACATTATAAATAACACATGGCAAATAAGCATAATCTTTAAATTTCAATTGTTATTTTATACACAGTCTAGTTTCTATTAAGATCTAATATTGCAAAGTATATTTAACTAAAAATAAATAGTTTAATTTTGTATACTTAACAGGAAGGAAATTCATTCGAATATAATTTTTGTTATGATTACAAAAATTTCTTTCTCTTATAGACTGTTCACGGTAAACTGAGCGCTTTTGAAAACCCTGCTTAAGATATACTTGTATGCACGCTGTGTATTCTTCCGCGTTATGTAAAATTAACACTGTCATGGTCTCATCACTTTATTCATACGTCGGTCAAATGGAACTGTGAAATTATTATAAACGTAAATATTCTACCTATCTGCTAATTTGTGCACTAAAATGCATTAAAAAGAAACAGAAATTGAAATAAATAATTTAAGTCATCACAAAAGGCTACCTAACACTTTTGATTCGACGTTAAGACATGAAACTACTTTCCATCCGTCGTTACCAACTTTATTGGGTCCACATCACTCAGTGCGCCCGTTAAAATAGATGCAAGTAAGAGCAGTGATATTTTTTAAGGTTGATTTCAAAAGTGCTTACTTTATCATAAACTGCCTTTACGCAATTATATTGCATTCATTAATATTTTCAAGGGTGCCAAGTGACCCAGAGAGAGTAATGCAATATATTTAACTCTCAATAACTGCGAGAGTGTGATTTGAAATACTAACGACTAAATGAATGATTAATTAAATTGATTTCACAGTACAGTTCGTAAAAAAGTAAATAACTATTACTAAAACTAAATTTTCTCAGCAAAAAATTAAAAACACTCGCTTTAAATAATATGGCTGAATATAAAAAACTATATCCGTCCCACTTATAACTTAATACAATATTTGTTTTCAATCCTTTATTAGAAAACGTGATAGTCTATGTAGTGAGATATTTTGAGATGAGAACAGAATCGAGATAAATATAATTTTTACATAAAACTAGCATATGACATTAGTGACTGTTAACCACCATTTTAATAAGTTTGCATTTACTTTCAGAAAGTGAAATGTTACTGAACAATAACATTTACATCACTTAATTCAGTGGTAACAAATTTTAATCCCAACATTTTAAACAGTAAAAAATTTGGAAACTGTTGAATGTAAAGTAGCAATTTTCAGTAGGCTACATACAGTTCTGATGTATATTTACTCAGTGATTACACACTATATGTAATTTGTAAGCTTATAATATCTTCTGGATTTAAGAATAATTTAGGTATAACTAATACTTGTAGAAATATCACGGTTTTAATATAAAATATATTAAACAGTAACAGATTTAGGGCAAGTGGTAAGTAAAACTTTTACTATAATTGGATATAAGGATTTAATTTGACCATAATATTTAAAGTAAACATTTTATAAGATAGAGGAAAAATTTTCTTTTAGTAATGGTTTCTGATATTTGATCACACGCGAACTTCCCAGGTTGTTATAGACATGTTCATTTAATGTTTACGTTAAGTGTTGATAATGTTTGTCTATAAACTGAGAATAATGGTAGTCATAAAAATAAGTCAAATACATGACTTTACAAAAATTTTATTTAATTTCAACATTCTAAACAAATTGAATGTTTAATAGTAATCATCAAAAATATTGAAAAGAAATAACGCAAAATATTAAAAACATTTTTATTAAAATACGTTTTGTAAAAAAATTATTAATTTTATAAAAATAATTTATTTACAATATTTATTTTAATTATTTTTTATTATATTGTAATATAAACTGATTTAATTTATAAACATATCCTGTAAATATGGTTTGTCTGTGTTTTGAAGCATTAGCCGATTCCTACACCTAAAACATCATAATTTTTAATTATAGATATATAATCCTCTCAAATATTCATTTATCATAGCCCCATGTACTCCTTGTTCCCATATCTCCCTCATCACTTCACTTATTATTCCAGAAGGTTCTAAATGCGATATTATTATTAGCCACATTCAATCATTCATCCTCCTATATTGTTTACAAAATGCTAATCTTTTCTTTTCTATTTTATCAGGGACATCTTCCTTTATCTATGTTATCTGTTATACATAGTGTGTAATCCAAAAATGACACATTAATTGTCGTCAGATGTGTCCTTTGAGATTCCACAGACCCGACGTCACTATTTCATGAATCCTTGCCGGACTTACACATACGAACATAATCCTAGCCAGTCTTCTTCAGTGACGGGAGAAGTTGCTTCCTTCCTTTTTATAACAGGCAAGCTTTACTGTATTTGTGTTCTCACAGGAGGCAGTTTTATAATGTCGTTGTCATCTATCTTTAGAAATTTGGCAATGCGACTCTTTTTGGGCTTTCCGCTGTGTATAATTAAAATGGAAGTACTGTATAAGATTTTTACATGTCCCGAGGAAATGCATCATCATTACATGTCAGCCATGATACCATATCCTTTTCCGCTACGTACTTCAAACTGAGTTATTTTCACAGTAGGTTAAGCAATAACTGTTTAAGGTCCGCATTTAAGTTCTCAAAATTAAATTGACGATGATGATCTCCTGTAGCTTTCCTTACAGGAAAAATTAAAAATGCTTTTCCCATTGAGACGATTTTAGAGGACGCATGATGATCAATAAAACTGTTTGAAGAATTATTGTTTCGTCATACACCAGGTTGCCTGTTACTTATGTATGGCAAGTGATATTGTTATGAATTCATGCCTCAACAGTGTCAATTATTACACCCTCCTTTTCTCATTAACGAAGAAATGACTTTATATATTTACGATTAAAGTGGATTAATAACCTTCGATAACTATTGCAAGTTTCACATTACACCCCACTTTCTTTCGTATTCGATTTTGACTATAAGCACCACACGGAAAATATTCATACCCCTCAAATAAACGAAAAGCTTAGGGGATATAGATATTTTAACGTCATAAAAAATCTTAAATAGTGTTTCTGATTACTCTTGTATGCAACGAGACAAAATGCTAATTTCTTTTTTCTAAGAAGTTTCTTCCTGGTTCTTCACGAGTTCTGGCAACAATACGTTTGTATTTGATTTTCGCTGTATGTTATTTCCTGCTTGCAAAAAGGCACGAACTTATTGATAAAATACAAACTTGTTCCTTACTTTCACAACAAGCAGATAGCACACAATTAAAATTAAGAACAAAAATATTGAACGAATCGTAAAATATGAATTTTCTACTATCGTCCATTGTCAGTAATAACTATGAATCCAAAATTATGACGTGAAAACGAAGAATTTTTGCAAAAGGGGCGAGGCCGAGTCTTAATTCCTTCTCTCAGCCAAACCATCTCGTGAGCCCCAGACAGTACCTAGCAGCGTGGACATTTGGTATTAAGATTATTGAATAGCCGACAGATACGGACTTAGTTGACGGCGATTAATATAAATATGTGGCCAGAGGTGATATACAGTGTCATTGGCAAATTATGTTAAGGAAAGTGACATAGCTTCTAAACAAAAGCATATCTAGGTAGGTAGGTTAGGTTCAACGTCTCACCGAGAGCTAGGTCATTAGAGAAGGAGCATGTTACTTAAACAGGCAGAGACATGCAGAGCCAAGGAAGGAATCGGCCATGGCCTGTAGTCAGTAACTGGCTCAGAATTAGCCTGCAGTGATTTCTGGAAATCCGAGAAATCTGAAATAAAAAATGCCGAATCTCGATTCGAACCAAGGTCCTCTCGAATGCGAGTCCAGTTTTTTACCCCTGGGCCACCTCACTCGATTAGAACAGATATACGTGATAAATTAATAGCAGCTCCCTAGCCACAAACTTGTGCTGATCAATAATATATGCAAGTAGTGTAGTAAGAGAGCCACCTTCTGATTTAGGAGGGCTACTTGTGCTAGAAGTTTAAATACTTTCACACGGTTTCGCCAAGGAATTAGACGAGTACAAAGGAGCAACAAGTCTCAAAATATTTTTCTTTATAATTTTTAGTAAACTCTTTTGTTTGGTTTTTTTCATCAAAGAATACCACACAATGTGCATTCAACACAATGGTATAGGACACGTCACCACATTTTTCAATTATATTATATGCATGAATATGCATATAATGCAATTAGCGACATAAATATCCTGTATAACTTTGAAATAAAAACTAGCATGAATGACACTAAACAGCATCGATAATGTACAATTACGATGGTATTTTGGAAAATTTAGTGTAAACATGATGCAGTTCTTTTGCATGTTTAGTAAAATTGATATGTAAAAGAAACATTTTATAGCTGCGTCGCCCCTTCAAAGAAAATTTTATATTGTACAGCAAGGTTGCCACCGCTTTGTTTTCACGAACATGACTGTAGCTAGTTTTGCTTGCTGCCAGCCCCCTGCTGCTGGAGTTTCGTGCACAGCGGTGTACAGTTGGTCGATGTACGTTGCAGTGTCAATACGGGTTTGGAAGCAGCGGCTCACACTGACGGCCTATTGGCGAGAGCTGAAAGGAGTGCGGAGTACGACGAGGTCACGCTGATGTCACGTTCACCTGGCGTCTTGAGAGGACTGATCGCCACAGGGAAACATAATTCAAAACTATACGTATGAGATGTTGACACCATTTTGCAAGTCGATGATAGCCTGAATGGTTCTCAGAGTCCTTTGAGAATTTCGAATACAAGTATGCAATATGACTAAAAGTGCAAAGAGTGTTTGGCTTATAGCTCTAGTAATTTTGTACGGGGTTTTGTGATTCTACGACCGTAGGAAAAAATGAGTTTCTCACTGCTAAAAACCTCGAATAGAAAGTTTCTCTTAATTTATTTTCTATTTACGTATTTATTTCCTAATTTCACCTGGGAAAGGTGAAGCCATTTTTACGTCAATTTCTAAGGTTCACACCTGTGTTTGCAAAGATTTCTTTTAAGTAATCACGTACCTGGCGACTTTAAGTTACACGTTGGTTAATGCAGAATATCTTCTGACGGCTGGTATGTGTATCTGCTTTCGATTTTCACTTAGATTGTTTTCACTCTACCGTCCGATGCTTAGAATGATCTAAGGTAACTGTTTTGTAAATAATAAGTGGCATCGTATTTTTTTCTGAAATTATAGTTAACAGTAAAGACAAATAAGAGGAATGAATGTACACTGAGGAAAGGCCAAAATAACGCCAACAATAAAAGATACTATGAGAAAATTTTATATAGGGTTTGAAGATTAAAATCGGTTGATTACCGCTTTGGTAATGTTCCTGCGGTAACACTGATACACCATATACAGTTAAAAATTATTTTTGTTTGGTAACTGTTAAAATATGGCAATGTAATAATTATTATTTGGTAACTTCAGTTTTAAGTTGTTGGCAACACTGTGTAGTGTTTTGTTTTTTCTAGTTGATAAATATATAACGGTCAACATTGTTGTATCAGTTTTGCTGTTAAAGTATAATAAAACATTTCGTTTATTAAAAGGCCTTTATTCATTAAACCTCAACAGGTTATGGGCCCAGACACATAGTTCTGCATAGAATCTGTGAAGGGGTAGAAATATCGGCGAAAATATTGGTGCCGGCCCGCGATAAAAGTGAGGTTATACGTGACCGCGCCAAGAAGGAGTAATACTCGTTCATTCTCTAAATTGAGCGAGGCAGGACAACGAAATGGAAGGAAATCAGTGTGTGATCAAACTGGAAGGACCTAGCAACTGGAACCTGTGGAAGTTCCAAACAACGGTATTGCTACGAGGTCAAGGATGGCTCGACATAGTTGAGGGGCAGAAAATAAAACCTGAGGCAGCGGCTGAACATGCTGCTTGGGAGTCAAAAGATGCTAAGGCTCAGACACTACTAGTTACCAGAATGACGGAGAAAGTCATGTTGCATATAATTTCTTGCACAACATCTGCTGAAATGTGGCGTAAACTCCAAAGTGTTTTCGAGCAAAAGTCGGAAACAAGCATCCATATTACACAGCAGCGATTTTTCCAGTTTAAGTTTGAAAAAGGAACTGAGATGTCAGTATTTTTGTCAAAAATACAGGAGCTGCAAAATCAGCTTAAGCAAATGGGAGAGGAAATATCAAACAAGTTAGTTATTACAAAGGTACTAATGTCGTTGCCAGATGAGTACAAACACTTTGTGTCGGCGTGGGAGTCGGCGCCAGACGATAAACAAACCCTGGATAATCTGATAGCCAGGCTTCTGGTGGAAGAAGAAAGGGTGCAGGAGAAGGGTGAAGCGTCTCAACAAGCTTCATCTGCATTCTTTGTTAAAAATAGAAGAAACATAAAGTGTCACAAATGCAACAGACTGGGGCATTTCCAAAGCGAATGCAGAAGCAAAGTGAATAACAGTGAATTACAAGACAATAACAGTAACAGTAATAAGTGTTTTTATTGCGGAAAGTTCGGACATTATAAGGCACAGTGTCGCTTTAGGAAGTACAGGGGCAGTAAGGAAAGTAATGCATTTGTCGTGTCAAACGCAGAATATGAACATTATCAAGAGTCAAAATGGCTGGTTGACTCTGGGGCCAGTGAACATATGTGTAACAATCGCGCGTTATTTTCATCATTTCAAATTGTTTCACAGAAATCTGTGATTCTCGGCAATGGGCAAGCGATTAGTGTGTTAGGCTGTGGGCAGATGGCGGTAAAAGTGCACAATGGGAACGAATGGATCAACACAAACATAGACAACGTTCTTTACGTTCCCGAACTGAAAACGAACCTTTTCTCTATGAATTGTGCGACTGACAAAGGTTATGTCATAATGACAAGTGACAGCTCATGTAAATTTTATAAAAACAAAGAAGTTTTGGCGGTTGCAAACCGAATTGGGAGCTCGTATTATATGGATTTCCGATATGAAAATGATATTGCGAGCGTAGCTAGTACTACAAACGATGATTTAAATGTGTGGCACGAAAAATTGGCTCATCAAAACTTCGATTATGTGAAGAAAATACTTGCCACAAGGAAAATAAATGTGAAACAAACGTCTGCTCCAACCTGTGAAAGCTGCTTGAAGGGAAAAATTCATCGATTACCTTTTCATAACAGCGAAAATGGTACTTCTAAAGCATGTGAATTAATCCATGCGGACACGTGCGGTCCCATGGAGGAGGTATCTGTCGGCGGGTCGAGGTATTTCGTAGTGTTAAAGGACGACTTCTCAAATTATAGAAGTGTCTATTTCATTAAAAATAAGCATCAGGTGAAGAACTGCATAGAAGATTTCATTAATAAGGCGGAGATTTTAACTGGGAACAAAGTAAAATTGTTCAGAAGTGATAATGGGCTGGAATTTGTGAATAAAGAAGTGAGTGAAATGTTCTCAAAACGTGGCATAACACATCAAACTACAGTACCATATACTCCGGAACAAAACGGAAAGGCCGAAAGAGAGAACCGAACTTTGGTTGAAGCGGCAAGAACAATTTTACATGCAAAGAGTTTACCTAAGAAACTATGGGCAGAAGCGGTACATACTGCTGCATTTACTCTGAACAGAACGGGTAAGAGTAAAGTTGAAGGAAAAACACCATATGAGGTATGGACCAATAAAAGTTTCGATATTCAACAATTAAAAGTCTTCGGCACACCGGTGTATGTACACATTCCAAAAGAAAGACGAAGAAAATGGGATAGCAAAGGAGACAAGGGATTGATGGTCGGATATGGCGAAGATACCAAGGGTTACCGGATATACTTCCCACAGAAAAATACTGTAGAGACAAAGCGTGATATTGTTTTCTTAGAACAGAAACAAGAAGGAAGGGAAGAACCCCAAGTTACACTTGATTTGGAGAACGAGTTGAAACAAATAGTAGATAAAGTTGATGGAAACCAAGACTTACAAGAAACTCTGGTTAACATGAATGAAAGCTTAATAACTCAAAATGAATCTGGAAGTGAATATGAACCATGTACAAGTGAAGAAGAAAGCGTAATCACACCATTACAAAATGGAAATGAACGAAGCAAGCGTGTAAGGAAACAGACCGAATTTTATCAATGCAACAACATCTACAGCGAAGATGATAATCCAGTGACTTACAAGGAAGCAATGAAAAGAAAGGATGCTTGTAAATGGAGTGAAGCTATCAATAGAGAACTGGAGACACTGAAAGAGAACAACACTTGGGATTTATGTGAAGCACCAGCAAAAGAGAAAATAGTGAGTAGTAAATGGGTTTTTAAAGTAAAGACAATAAATAATGTTCAACAGTATAAAGCTAGATTAGTTGCCCGAGGGTTTGAACAGGATGATGTATTAGATCTGAATGACATCTATGCTCCAGTTGCAAAATTACCTACATTTAGACTTTTTGTTGCTATAGCAACCAAATTAAAATTGCCAATCTATCAAATGGACGTAACGGGAGCATTTTTGTATGGAGAAATAAATGAAAATGTATTTATTCGTTTGCCGGAAGGGGCTTATTCGGGTAATAATAATATTGCAAAATTAAACAAGTCTCTATATGGTCTGAAAAGTTCACCAAAATCCTGGAATAATAAATTTAATTCTATTATAACAGGAGAAGGCTTTGTTAGTTCAAAAAGTGATTCATGCTTGTACAAAAGGTGCAATGGTAAAGATAAAATGTTTGTTTTGCTATATGTTGATGACTTGTTAATATTTGGTACAAATGAGGAGAAAATTGTTCAGTTTAAAAGTGTCCTAAACAAAGAATTTAAGATGAAGGATCTAGGTTTAGTAACCAATTTTTTGGGTATAAATGTTAACCAAAATCTAGAAACGGGGATTACTGAATTAAGCCAAAGAAATTACCTAGAAAATGTACTTAAAAGGTTTAATATGGAAAACTGTAAACCTATGTCAACTCCTATTGACCCAAACTTTAATGTTAAAATACTTGAAAATTGTAATAAAAGTAATGATGAGAATATTGAAAAATATTGTAGAGAAGTTATAGGATGCCTTATGTATGCAGTGTCAAGTACTAGGCCTGATTTATGTTTTACTGTCTCAATGTTGAGCAGATTTCAAACATATTCAAATGATATGTTAGTAACTGCATTAAAAAGAGTCCTGCGGTATGTCAAGAATACACTAAATTATATGTTAGTTTTCAAGTGTGAAGATAATGTCCTAGAGGGATATTGTGATGCTGATTGGGGAGGTGATCTCAAAGACAGAAAGTCTACCACAGGCTATTTATTTAAGTTTTCCAATTGTTTGATTTCTTGGTGCTCGAAGAAACAAGTATCAGTCAGTCTGTCGTCAACTGAGGCTGAGTATGTTGCAGTGAGTATGGCAGGAAGCGAAGCCTGTTGGCTGATAAACTTGTTAAGTGATTTTGGTTACTCAAATGTATGTCCAGTAAGTATGTATTGTGACAACCAGTCAGCCATTTTTATTGCAGGCACAGACATTGTTAAGCGCCTCAAACATATTGATATACGATATCACTTCATAAAGGATTTGATTAAAGATAATAAGATCTGCCTNCGCCTCAAACATATTGATATACGATATCACTTCATAAAGGATTTGATTAAAGATAATAAGATCTGCCTTCATTATAAGAAAACTAGTGAACAACCAGCTGACATACTCACTAAGGCTTTAAGTCAAGAATTATTTGTAAGATGTTTAAATAAGTGTTGTATTCAAACTTAGAAATAAGATATAATTGTATCAGATACGATATAAGATAGAACTGTATTACATTGAGAGGGGGTGTTAAAATATGGCAATGTAATAATTATTATTTGGTAACTTCAGTTTTAAGTTGTTGGCAACACTGTGTAGTGTTTTGTTTTTTCTAGTTGATAAATATATAACGGTCAACATTGTTGTATCAGTTTTGCTGTTAAAGTATAATAAAACATTTCGTTTATTAAAAGGCCTTTATTCATTAAACCTCAACAGTAACCATATGATGATCAAAATCCCGTTCAAATACGCTGGTAGTAGTTTTACGCCCGCCGGCGTATTTGAATGTTCACCTGAGATGAAGGGTAGATAAAAGGGTTTGCTGTAAAACGGAAGACTATTTGCAACCGAGCCAGATGGTTTCGCGGTCCTTGTTACATTGCTGGGTGGCTCCGGGTTGCAAACCGCCTCGCAGCGACCATTTGTCTTGTATCTCCCTCTTGCACTCTCGGATGTGCGGAATGGAGAGCAAGAGAAAACAAACGGGTGTAAGGGGCAAAGCAGAAAACCTTTTCCTTTATTATCTAGCAGTACAATTGAATCAGAGAAAAAAAAATTAATACTGTCGAATTTGTGTACAATGTAGTTTCTTGTATGTAAAATGAGGTTCGCATTTACGAAACACTTGTAAAAGAGAGCGATTTCAACAAATGCGTATAAGATTTTATTATTAAAGGGAGTAATGAACTCGCGATTGGTTGGAGAACTTTTATGTGGCAAGCACGTGTTTGAAAGCAGCCACAGAAATCTGCAACGGGGGAGAAGACATGCGAGTGAATATTGTCGTTATTTGGTCCATCCTTCAGGATTGCTGATGGCGGTTGCGGTTGTAATGTCCTATTTAACCTTCACTGGCTCTTCTGACCATGCGTTGGGCGAAAGAAGTGAGGCGGTGATTAGAAGCAGCAATTGACGATGCTGTGTAGCGTCATTAATTAAATAATTGTGGCTTTATTTTGCAGTCCAAAGCGAAAGAATAAAAAGTTCAGTAGATATATTATCGTTCATCTGTGGGGAATAAACAATCACTTTGACATATTCAAAAGTTTGCTGTTTTGTGTCTATCGTATCCACGCGGTTTTATTAAAATCTTTGGCTCTTAAACAATTAATGGCCTTGACATAGGGCATAATATGAGATACCAACCAGTTTATTTATCAGGGAGCGGATTATTGTCAATCAAGAGGTGACAGTTAAGCGAATGAAAGCAATAATAACTAAGTTATTTCTGTGAAGTGTCGCGAGATTAAAAAGTATATTTGATGAACAGATTAATGTAGTAACACACTGAGGACCTACACTTTAGTATCTAACGTGATATCCGAGTTAATGTACAAAGTATTTGAAAGTGCTATGCAATGTAACGTTATTGTTCATTGTTCTTCTTATAGTATTATTGTAGATCATACTTAATGAAGGATATTAAGACGACGAAGATACTCGAGGAACCTACGGAGTGTGGAGTGGAGAGGTTTTGGCGGCTCTTAACAGAGAATTCTTGAGAGCCGATGAGGACGAAACAAGGTGAATATGGAGCAGCGCTGGAATGCAAGGGCGGGGAGTCAGCTAACCAGCAGCATCGTCTGGCACGATTTCCACGTGCGAAACTCCTGCAGTGACCCCGCTGGGAATCGAGCCCGGTTCGCCTGGGTGGGAAGCGAGTGCTCTAGCCACTGCGCCACCGCGGCCCCAGGAAACTACGGTATGATAGGGTTTTCGACGTGATATGGTAATACGCTGTGCATTGCATATCTGTATAGGCTGTTCGCGGTTAGGTTAACTGAGCACTTTTGAAAGATCTGCAAGATCATGTTGCATTCTTCCGTCATATGTAAGTATAGGCTGTTCACGGTAAAGTTAGCACTTTTGAGGCCCTAGTTACTTTTTATTCCAGCCGTTTTTTATCCTTTAACTACCTTTGTAAGTAAATATTGCCATCTAAGTAATAAACACAGTGTATAGATTCCACCGCACTTAGAAGTTAACGTCTAAGGCTAAAATAAAATATATTTGTTGACTATTATTCCAAATGAGAGGTTTTTCAAAAGTGCTCACTTAACCGCGAATAGCCTATAATATACATTTTCATAGGTCTAATGATTTTTTCAGGCGTAAATCAGGTTAAACATGCAGTTATTCGGGACCTTACTATTGTACTGGCGTGTCAATTCGTACTCTAAGGTATATAAAGAAAAAAAAACAGTTACTTGATTTGCTGTAATTTCAAACATTACATTAGCAATAAAACGTCAATACTTCAAACGGTTTTACTTATTTAGCTTCAAAGTTAACTGGGAGCCTGCTTGCCAGCGTGTACAGTAGCTTTTATGTTGTCGATGGGCAATTATTTTATTTTTCCAATGCTTATTTCAAAAGTGCTTATTTTATCGTCAAAAGTCTACGTCAAACAAAATCCTTGGTTTGTACACGCTATCTTAGTGTTAAGGTTAAACTAAAATGTAAAAGTTAGGCCCTCAAGTAGTTCAGTCATGTACAGAACATTTTTAAAAGTTAAATATGCAAGTTACTTGTTATGCAATAAAATATACTTTTTTAAAACTAAAATTCGCCTGCCTCAGTTTGAAGCACTCACAAATATTGTCACATAAATGTGATAATTTAGTTTATGAGCTTGCTACTAAGAAAATATTAATTTTTTCTGATGTCAACAGTTTACATATCTGTAGCATTGGAAGCTATTTATAATTGAAAATAATACTACTGCATGAACGTTATGGGCTTATTCTATAACATCAAAGTTTTCATGCACCTTTGTTAGTCAGAAAATAATCTTATTGTTTTGTTATGTATATATATATAATACAAGTTGAAAACAACTATGTTACTTTATGACTGTTTTTTTAAAAGTGAAAACAATTCATTCTGCAAGAGGAAATTAATTTGTCAGTCAAAATATTGTGCTTAATTTCCAGTTTATAACATAATTTCACTCAANTTATTGAAAATAATACTACTGCATGAACGTTATGGGCTTATTCTATAACAGCAAAGTTTTCATGCACCTTTGTTAGTCAGAAAATAATCTTATTGTTTTGTTATGTGTATATATAATACAAGTTGAAAACAACTATGTTACTTTATGACTGTTTTTTAAAAGTGAAAACTATCCATTCTGCAAGAGGAAATTAATTTGTCAGTCAAAATATTGTGCTTAATTTCCAGTTTATAACATAATTTCACTCAAAAATATGTAAGGATAAAATTTAAAAAAATGGTGTGAGACCATGTACCAATAAAAATATGCAAAACTTTTCGAGAAAAATAAAATGTGTTCAAGCGACTAGTACATCTCACAGACTTTGAATTTATAGTACAAGTACTGTAATAATCGTGTCATTTTTCTCCATTTTAACTAACGATCGATGTTAGTGTTGCCCATTCATGGGTTAATCACATTAAGTTGGAAGCAGCATGTTATTCATTGACTTTCATAATTGATATTAAAGTGTATTTTACTCAAAAAATGATATTATACTAATAGTTTAATCAAGTCCATTACTGTCGTATTGAAGAACACACTAATACAGGAAGTTATTAGCTTGGTAATAATTTAGTTATGAAATACCTTCCGTTTTTTTATTATGCACCAGAAAATATGTCCAGGAGAGAAAAACAACCTGAATAAATTTATTACAACTGACGATACGATGCCAGTGTTTTCGTTTTACTAATGTAAAGAAACTATTACCAAAGTAACTGTTTAGTTGTCTACAAATTATTTGATCCAGGTCTAAAAATCAGTACTAAATCTGCTAAAAATTAATTTGACTAGTACCAAGCTTTTAACTTTAGGAGTTCCAAAAACCTTTTGACTAATATTTGCAGGAGAATATTGACAAAGAGATAACATTAGCGACTGTCGCATTTCATTTCCTTTTAGAAAACAAATGCGAATTTTTTTTATGTTGTTATGTTGTTTTGTTAAATTGCAAGGTGGCAGACTAGTTGGTGAAATTTACATATGGGGAAACGTAATGGGAACAAAAAGCAAGCTGGCCGTGCTTTCTATATTGCCGTTACCGGTTCATTCGTCATGCTATCAGAATGTTGGAGAAATAAGATTTTATTTCTGCACACAGTTTAACGGAAATTAGGCAATAATATTAAGAGATAAGTTGTTCTGCAAAATATAATTTATGAAAGCTTTTGAAAAATATTTCACAAATACACTTTACTCTACTTTTTAAACTACTCTTCGTATCTTACGTGTTATAGAATTTTTGCGTTTCATATTTTAAATTATTTACTTAATAAAACAACAACAAAAAAGGTACTAGAATTTAAAGAAATTAGATTGAACTAAAAGGCGAGAAACTAGTTTTGAATTAATAAAACTACCATGAAGAACAATGTAAAAAGTAATCTATATTCGTTACAACTTCTTGCATACACAGAACTGTATGTATATTTTAATATTAGTATCACAAATTGATATTATTTTATTTAAACAAAGCCGGAGTCGGAGGCCTTCCAATGGATAAGCTTACTTCTTTACTTGACTTCGTTAGTTTATATTCATATTGTCACGATACGGGCCCAAACGCAGAGACATTCCCCTATCCCCAGCCCGTATTGCAACATACTTGTATACAGTCTATTGGCGCGTTTCTTCACACTTTTGAATCAAACCTTTGAAAAATCCCCCGATGACATGTTTGGTTATTTTCTAAATTTTCCATGTATCGCAGGCATTTTATACTTGTTCTAAAATAACAGTGCCTTATTTTTAGTTAAATTGAAATTTTACACATATTTTATCTATAAATAATATTATTTCATTTATAATTAATATCAATAAAAACAATGAGGAAACACGTGTGTTAGTAATGCCTAGTAAGAAAACGTTCTTATGCAAAATATTATTACACTGAGTGCGCACGAATGTTGGTGCAATTTTTTAGACTTGGTTAAGCTTTGTTTTTGCTTGTTTTAGTAATTTGCACTCTATTTAGTCCATTTCCACCACATTTCGTTTTGTTTCACAATATAATCTTTTTTATTATACTTTGTTCGTTTTTAGTAAGTTTCTTTAAATTCCTCTTCCTTAGAATGATGTTTCCTCCATTTGTTCCGTATTCACACTGTTTTGTTACATTTTGCTTACATTCATTGTTTTACACTCTTTTTTTTTCTCAATTCTGATAGAACTCGCACGTTTTCTTTATTCCTAACTTTTTTCTGTGCTAGTTTTGCCACCAATCCTCAAATATTCACTATCTTGTACCAGGTGGGGAAGTAAAGTCCATTCATGGTTACTTCCAACTTTTCTGAAGAACTACATAAGTTCTACTGCCAGGATATTCCTCCTTCTCAAGTAAATAAAGCTTAGCCGAGTCTAAAAAATTACAACAAAGGGACAGTGTACCGCATTCGTGCTGTTACGAGTTGTGGTCAGGCCCTTGCCTGAGTGGCCAACCTGATCACACCTTCACTTATTTATCCAAGACACGGGCCGTAATCACTGAAATTAGTTATGAAATCGCTAACCACAGAAACTCCCNTTCTCAAGTAAATAAAGCTTAGCCGAGTCTAAAAAATTACAACAAAGGGACAGTGTACCGCATTCGTGCTGTTACGAGTTGTGGTCAGGCCCTTGCCTGAGTGGCCAACCTGATCAAACCTTCACTTATTTATCCAAGACACGGGCCGTAATCACTGAAATTAGTTATGAAATCGCTAACCACAGAAACTCCCTCCACCGGCCAGTAAACGGGGATAACGCAGCCGATATAGGGCAGTGTAGTCCGTGGGCGGTGTCTTTTGTCGTCGGGCGATTGGAACGAGAAGACCACTGATGATGGGTGTGTCCAGCCGTCCACTTGCGCCATTTTAATCAGCCTCCGTAATCATGAAAAATGTGGGGACTCTTCAATTAGGCTTTACTCAGAACGTGGCTGGTAAAATCTTTATAAAGTAATATCATTTTATATTTCAGTATATTTGTATAGCTCACCCTGTTTATATTCAATCATATTTATATTGATATAATATTGTACAAACTCGATGTTAAATAATCCTCTTTTATATAGTGTTCACGTCATACATTGGGTGATTTTTCAAATGTTTAATCCAAAAAGTGTGAAGAAACCGTGAATTGGCTATACTGACACTGCCGGATACGGAACTCCGTGGAGTTATTGTGCGCCGATGAATTGGGAGACGTGTGTATGAAGATACCGACGTAACATGCAGAAATAGAACTCAACGTAACCTGCAGCCGAAACCACAGTCGACGTAATCTGCAGTAGCCAACCCCGCGGTTTACGTAACTTGCAGTAGCCGAAACCGCAGGTTCCGTACACTATTCGTTTCAGGCGAATCAGAGAAAAAAGTAGAAAAATTAGTGTAAACCGGAGAAAAATTGAAATAAATTAAAAAATTATGTTTAAAGCCACTACCCGCCTTATCAACCTAAAGCTGTTGGGCGTCTGGGCATATATACTGCGTCACATTTCCGTAGCTCAAATAGTTGAATAGATATAGCAGTTTGAAATTTGATCCCCTCCTTAAAATATAACAGTTTAGGTGAGGTCGACAGTACACCACTAGGGAATGGAAAAGTCATAGGGTTGGGGAAGCTGCCAAATTGGAATGCCATAGGTGAAATCGTTTCAGAAATATTGGTAATAAAAGATTGACCTCACCTTAAAAACTCAAAATTATGGGAAATCTCTACTACGTGAAAAACAACCCCTTGGGGCAGATGCTCTCCTCCTGAACATCCATCACAACTACTCATCTCAACCCACGCAAGATCCCGCCCCACAGGAATCTGGGAAAAGGAATATATGGGTCTCGTCAATTCGAAAAAAAGGGAAGAAAACATTTCACCAACAATTAAGCCGCCCCAGGTTGGTAGGTGTGTAAAGAAATTAACACTGATATAGATTTACTTGTATAATTATTGCTTAAAATTAATTTCTTCTGAAAAAGTGATACAGAATACTTAAAAAATATTCACTTGTTCTCCTGAACAAAGTACTTTTAATACACATAAGCGCGCTAGCGCGCACGCGCGCACACACACACACACACATATATATATATATTACAATTATTTTTATAACTTTGCAGACTCTATATGAGAGGCTCTCAAAAGAAAAAAAAGCCGGGGGTACTCCCCTCACCTAACACTTGGGGAGTATAGGTGTCGTGCTCACTGATGTTGAATTTAAACGTCCACACAACAGTAATGAACTCGAGGTTACTTCCCTCACCTGACACCTTAAAAAGTCGGTAGTCCTTCGCTGGTGAAACACACGCACAAAATCAGCACAGAGCCTGGTATACTCTTCTCACAAAGCATCTTGCGAAGCTGGTAGTGCTCGACCGATTCCCAACTCTCTTCGTCTCTTCTCCAACTCCAAAAGCCTATCGTCTGTCGGCAACTGCACGATTTCCGTCGTGCCCAAGAATCACAATGACTCTACTGCTCTCCTGAGAGATCCCTCGTCTCAGAACGTGTTCACTAGTTCCTTCCTTCGTAAGAGCATACGAGTCATTACTACAAACTCTTATAAATCTTTCTGTAAGTAACTCCCTGCTGCACGGCTAAGTCCCACATCCTTTCAGAAAAAGTTTGAAGTCCCAATTGTATACTTTAACTCTGGTAGCATCTCGCCCTCCTCCCCTCCAACAGCATAGAGTTGGCATCAATTATGGTGACACAAAACTTGATTTCTCGCTGACGACGTCGAGTCTTCCTCATCGTGAAGTCTCCCGTCCTGGCCGGAAAGTCCCTTTCCAAAACTCCCCCCACCCCCGGTTTTATATACACACCTGACTCCCACTCCTCGTGAATCCTCCGCCAATAGCTGCTTGGAAATGTCCGAGGATAGGCGAATACAGGAAGGGTTAAACATTACATCGTTGTCTGCCAAACCATTACATCATTCTTCACCAATCCATATGACTTGAAAGGACACAATCCTCTACGTTCTTCCATGCAGCAACCAGCAAAGCAGTAATGTTTGGCAGGTAAGAGTACTCTAAGGCGTATATCTTTCGATGATTCCGTCCATACGCCGCGCCGGCTACTAGTCCAGGATTCTTCTGCCATTCACGAAAGTCCTGCCACAAGCTGCAAATGTAAGAAAACACGTCCAAGATGCAAACAAAATTTAACGCCACATTGATGTTGAAACGGAATTGGAGACAGGTAGAAAAAAATGTGAAGATAACACTCCATCACGACCTTAAAAAATGCTTTGGAGCTAAATTTCTAGTTCCTAGCCTGAAACACGTGGAACCAACGAGTGGTCAAGTGTAGGAGACGGTAAAATTACCCCCCACCCCCAAGCCCTACAAACTTAATGTTGTAGGTTTAATTTTTTCGGAGATAATAGTAATCAAAAAATACACTTCGTTTAGAAATTTAAAGTTTTCAAAATTCCTTAATTTTAATGAAACTCTCTCTTAAGAGATACTGACATTCCAATTTGCAAGTGCATGGCAGGAACGTTGCGGAAACGATTCGCAAACGACAATAAAAGCAAACGATTTCATCCCATTGAAGAGGGGCAGGAGGGGTTGGAAATCGAAAGAGGGAGGATGGGAATAGGAACTAAGGGGTATGGTGTCCCCCAACCATCGAGAGAAGAGGGGCACTGCGCACCACCCAACTTTGCATTTTTCAGGGCCATACATTTTATCTTCATTAATATACAGATACGACTATATGCACGCATGTAGTTACTTTAAATATAGCTTAAAATTTACTATTCTTTTAAAGTGAATATATTATAATTTTTCTTTCATATAATATTTAAAAATAAAAAAATCGTGCTATATACATTTTATTGAACCTACTATTTATAAACTATAACACAAATTTACTTTGTGTCGTAGCTTTTATTAGCATATTTTCCGAAGAAAAGAAAGGCTTATGAGATCACTTTCCTGTCTGTGTGTAGGTTTGTAGGTATGTGTGTAGGTGTATGTATGTGTGAGTATCCCCCATAAAAACGTTTGAATGCATCAACCAAATTTCACCAAATTCGGCACACATATAGAACTTTGTATGTAAATAAGAATCTTATAGTTTTCGACAACGCCGGGTGCTTACTTTCAAAATGACAGCAATTTTGATATTAATGATGCTGTGTCGTATCTCGGGAACCATTCAACGTATTTTAGTCAAATTTTGTATGTTCACAGTGCATTATGTATGCATTGAAGTAAGAAGTAGGCATTACTGTTGGTCCTCCATTTTGGAATATACAACTAAACGAATAAATTAATCTGTTATGTTTTAGTTCGAAAACTACTTCACCGGTACTTGCCAAATTTGGGAACTAATTAATACTATGGCAGGCCAAGTAAACATATGCTATTTAAATTTCTTAAGCACTTATTTTCAAAATGGTGCCAATATAAATATTTTAGGTTTTATTTTGCATATCTATTATATTGTTTTGCCAATTTTGACCAAATTTTGTATTCTGAAAGCATTTATTACATAAACTTTTGTCAGCCATTCTGCAAGTTAGGACCACATGAAGAAATTAAGTTTTTATGTCTTATCTCAGGAAAATATTGACCGATTCATAACAAATTTGGCACAGAAGTAGTACTGCAGCATGTTATGTAAACTGGTATGTTTCAAAAGAATCAGAATACCATCCCGGCATTCACCTGCAGTGATTTATAAAATAAAAATTCGGGCCGAACGAGTTGAGTATCGAACCCGGGTTGTCTTGAACATGGATCTTCCCTGGTGTTGACGTGTGCATGCAGATATCTGTGTTTATTATCCTATGAATTAAAGTGTGCTTGTGTGAGAAATAAAACAAGCTGCTGGAGAGAGAAGCTTTCCCCCGGCGGTCAGTGCGTTAGGGCAATTTACAATTCAACACCTGGTGCAGCGCGACTGGCCGTGTGCGCGAGCGCAGATTACAGCTGCACGTGCCTCTCATTTACTTCTGTAATGGGACTCGTGACTACTTCTTTAAGTATGGTTTTGCCTTAATAGTTTTTTTTATGTGTGTATCAGTCTCGCCTGCAATTGGGATATTTCGGGCTCTGCTTGTGTGTGTAGGTGTGTGTGTGTGTGTGTGTTTGACGTATGAGAAAGTGTAGAACGATGTTTTTTCCACTTATTTCTTAGCTCCACAGCATCACAAAATATCTTTGGTTTCCCCGGAATTAATAAAACCTTAAACATGTTATTTCTGTATGCAAAAAAAACAAAGGTGATGTTCTAGCCAGAATACATTTACAAGAAAAAATGTATATTTAATTAATTTGCTACATTCGAAAGGGATTACATAACTCTAAAATTTTATGGTCTCCGTAACACACTAGTTGCAATATGTTCAAATATTTTCCTACTTGTGTATGTCTCGACGAGGTTGAAGGGTGGTGAATGAGAACTGTATGCGCGTGTGTTTGCTGGAATTTGTATTGTGGTATAAATCTGCATGGTGGACTACCATCTCAGAAACATTTTTTATTTCGAGTAATTCATAAAGAATGAATACTTTTGACACCTGATGGATTATAGGCCGCACACATATATATTCACATGTTCGCATGGCACTTTTCATTCGGCTAAAGTCACGTAGAAGTGTGGAGGGACTTTGAGGGGGAGGGTAGGTGTGTTTTACCGCGGGTCAGTTATATCTCCTTATGGAGCAAGCGCACACGAATGTATTAAAATACACAAAATGGTTTGCCTGAGGTTTCTGTTTTTTTATGATTGTGTTCTTGTGACGTGTGTACATTTATGCTAGAGTCTCCGCATGGTATATCATTTTTTCCCTGCAAAACTTACTTTATGTGGATTATTTATTCGTATAATGAGTTTTATATGCTGACAAAGGTCGCTAGAAAAATCGCCGCACGTGGAGTAACCCTACGGGTATTCCTCCCCCCCCCCCCNTTGCATTCCCCCTGGGTTAGGGGGAATGCATGGGATCCTTTAATGTGCGTATCGCATACCGCGAGGGGTAGCGAAGTGGTTTTAACTCTGTTTTTGGGGTTTTCTAGCCATTATTACTTTATAGAAACCATCACAACGCATCCGTACACGTCACATTATTTTTTCCAAATCCTTAATTTATTAATATAATAATTACGTCCGTATACGAAAAATATTTATACCTTAGTTAAGTGGCAGCTAGAGACTCATTTAATATACATTTCTTTAATTATAACAAAACTTATATACTATTTTTTTTTAATTATAACAACACTGATGTACTAAAAATATTTTTTTCTTTAAATTATAACAAAACTTGTATTTAATAAATTTTTTTTCTTTGCCAATAGTTTTTTTAACTGACGTGAGCAGGAAATAACTCGAGATAAATTAAAAATTGATACATATTTTTTAACACATGTATTTATTCAAACACAACACAATGTTATTATTATTCTGCATAATACAAGGAATACTTTTTTTACGCGTGTTTCTTCTCGGAATCTTAGAAGGCATTACACACGTATTATGTATATTTTTTAAATGTACCATGGGTTCCTCGTAGTTTTTTTTTATGAAACACGGTTTGTCATAACTCCACAGTCTTACGGTTTCGGAGTCGCACGGGTGATAGACATATCTTTGATTTTTGGACACGTGAAGTCTTGTGACATACGTCTCGACGAGCTGTTGACGAGCAGCGGCAAGGCTTTGAAGTTCTACAAAGTACGTTCTGATGGTGTATGCATTGCGAAGCGCCGACTCTTGGCGTCTTCCAAACACATACACAGGGTAATAGGAAATTATCAAGCATTGTCGGAATTTCCTCGTACGGAATATTGCCCTCGTCCCACCTTAGTCCACGCGTCTCGTACGTTTGTACACGATACGCCTGTCGAGTGTTGCGGTCGAGGTGCTTCCATGGACACGGCGGTAAAAAAGTGAAAACTTTGGTTTTCTCGTCTTCGTCACTGTACGGGATGGCAATCTACTTGATGGCGTACAAGTCCAACGAGCGAAAACATTGGATTTTGCAAAAAAATTCATACAATTTTTGGTATATAAAAAAAATTTTAATTCCCATGCACACACCAAGTTTTACAAATTTTCTACAAAGTCATTCCAAACTTCATCGAGGTCCATACACATCGGGCACCTGTGTTCTGGGTTGGTTTCCTCGCCGGGGTTTTGCTTGTTTGTGTATTTTTTGAAGGGGAGCATCTTTCATGGGTACAGCTTACGAGTATATAGCTTGCAAGGGGAGGACGTCTTCTACGGGGAGGGCGTCTTCAACGTGGACGTCGTTTTCCACGGGTGCAGACGTCGCGAGGACTGCTCGGCGGGCCTTGCACCAACCCCTGCGATGCGACGTGTAGGGAACCGAGGTAGTGCAGCCTTCGAAATACTTCTGCTGCAGGTAAGAAGGAAAATACTTGAATACGGTCGAAATTTCGTAAGGTGCGTAGACCAGGAGAAATTCTACTCGTCTCGTTTGTCTGAGACACTAAGTGAGCACACCCTTACAAATGCCAAAATGGCTGAAAGGATTTCATGGCCGCTCGGACAACACGCGTACATTTCTAAGAGTTATAAATATGATTCATTTTCTGAGGCGGCTCAGGGCGCGTCTTATAAACAGTTTGTAAGGCGACAAAAATAGTCTGCCCTCGCGATTAAAGTAGGCCACCGATTGGTAGGAACGAAGGTTTCCGAAAACACCCGAGTAAGTATTCAATGATAAACATTGGCGGAGCAATTAAATATTTAGGAAGGGGGCGGAGGGGAACCGAATAATTGGATGAATTAAGTTTTTCGAAAACACCCGAGTAATTAGCCAATGAGAAACATTGACGGATCAAATACAATTATTGGAAGCGGGTGAGTAATTAGCCAATGAGAATAAAGGGTGGGCAATTGGTGAATTAAATATTTTGGAAGGGGGGAGTGGAGGGGATCAGTCGTCTGCTGGGCGCGGTTCTGAGGACAGCACCAGCAATGTAAAACAATTGACAACCGAAAAACCAAGATGGTGGTTGATCGAAAGTGAGAGACAAACTGCAGTAATGTATAAACAAATGGTAAACAAAAAATAACCAAGATGGCGGAAGGTGGCTGTGACACCTAATAAGATGGCGGAATGCACCTACGAAGATTGCGGACGGCGCCTGCCAAAATGGTGGACGGTGGCTGCGACGGTGGTCTGAACCTAACAAGATGGTGGATTGAGTATGGTTGAAGGGAAATGTGGGGGACCTCAGGAAATTAAAGTCTTTTAAAAATCAATTTTAAATAATATTTAAACTTTTTTAATATAATCTTTTTATTTAGTAATTTTTTAATTTTTTTCATTTTCTGAGTTTTTAGGTTAAAGTTCACCGTGGCCAAGGTCCGTTTCCAAAAAACCTGGATCCAAGNCCGTGGCCAAGGTCCGTTTCCAAAAAACCTGGATCCAAGATGGCCGCCGGCTGACCGGAATGTCAGAGCACGAAGAGGTCTGACGCTCCG
The DNA here is from genome assembly GCA_002778355.1 of Clitarchus hookeri. NCBI lineage: Eukaryota > Metazoa > Arthropoda > Insecta > Phasmatodea > Phasmatidae > Clitarchus > Clitarchus hookeri. The sequence goes on along the minus strand of NQII01001391.1, from coordinate 314,026 downwards.
GTCTTAGGTCCTGATGTGCCAAAGTCCTCATAATCACTCTACTGATAGCTGCAAAATTCCACCTGAACACCTATGAAAAAACTATAAAAAAGAACTCCGTAATGAAAAGTGCAGGAAACTGATCAAAATTCAGAAGAAAGATTCTCATCTAAGGAGATAAAACAAAGTAAGTATTACCATGATTAATTTACACGACATAACAAGANTCAGAAGAAAGATTCTCATCTAAGGAGATAAAACAAAGTAAGTATTACCATGATTAATTTACACGACATAACAAGAGATAGAACACAAATCACGCTCAAGATGAGGGATGGATTTATCAATATCAGCATTTATGGTACAACCTGTAAATTCCTTACCGTTATAAAAAATAAGTATCCAAGAAGAAGTAGGTGAAACATAAGAGGATGAACTAATAAGAACATATAAACAACAATAAACAAAAATATTCAGGATCAAATTCACCAAATACAAAGCATTTTAGATACGGAGGAAACCTTTTCCTTAAGAGTATGCTTAAGTTATTCATTAAATAAAGGTGACATTTGCAATAACCTAGGCATGTAACTACTCTACTCTAGTAAGATACGTGAAAAAATAAACAATGCAAGTTTAAAGCAAATTAAAGAATAGTTGTTATTAGAAAATCAGACTGGATCTTCGGCAAGGAAGACAACGAATAACAAACATTTAAATTATATTAATTACAAGAAAAGAGCAGAATATAACAAACATAAATGTTTATTACCCATCCACTTGTTTCCAGTATTTTGCCTTGTAGCAACGAAAGCGGTATTGAGGCCAGTAAAAGAATTTCAGAACACATCGGGCATGACTGCGAGACGCCCAGCTGTCTCGTTTTTACCGACGTGATCCTGCCTACGTAAAAGTTAGGTTTTCCCGCCTGAAAAAGAATTATTAACGAGACGTCGTTTCCCTACCTTAGAAGAATACCTGCTAGCTGCTTTGGTTTCTGTATGCCTGAGAGAGCAGCCAACAACATATTTGTTTGGGGTCAAGAATATGTCTAGTTGAGTAGATAAAACTTAGAAAGCAAGAAAATTAATTTGGTTCATCTAACCAAATACACATTTGCATAAACAAAACCTCTGTGTTGGGACAAAATAAATTAGGCTGACCAAAAACACTTTGCTAAATCAACTGTAAATATTTGTTTGGCCGCTCATTGATTGCCTTTGTTCGAAAATGCAGCTCGAGTGTTTGTTCGCAATTTTTGTGACAATTATGATAGAAACAGTGTTTGTTAGTGCATATATAGGATAATTCTAAAATCATGGGACAAACATTGAGTGGTGGTAGAGCTCACTAAAACAAACAATTATTGTATAGGAATATATGGGCGGGAGTGACGCGTTGAGGCACAAACACAAAAATAACACATGAGATGCAACACATTGTTTATTTACAACGTCGCCGCTAAATGCCTTTTTACAGCAATTTTTATAATAATTGCTTAAAATTTCTACCACCGACAGTAATGCAAGCTTGGTAGCGTCGGTGGAGTGATGCTGATGCAGCAGGTCACTGGCGCACCGTTTGACTGCCCTTAACTATAGCCACCATTGTCAGCCAATCGCGCCATATGCAGAGGTCGCCAAGCATGCGTGACTGTTGGTGGATGCATTTCCAGCATCTGTTTTAACATTGTCTGTATGGAATCACTCGTTAAGTATGCTGCTAATGAACATTTTATGCTTCCGTTAATGTGTTATGTTTTTGTGTTTGGCGCTCAACGCATTACTTCCGCCCATATATTCCTGTACAATAATTGTTTATTTAAGTGAGCTCTACCACCCCTCAATGTTTGTCCCATGATTTAAGAATCATCCTTTATTGATGCTTACTAATGGTATAAAACTCCTAATAAAACAAGTTCAACAGGAAACTGAAGAGTAAATTTTAAAATTTGAAATATTTATTTGCACACGTTGTCCAGAACTGAATGTATATATTTAAGATCATTCCGATTTCGTTGGTGGTCACTTTAGCCGGGATTGCTAAAGGCGTAACTATCCGGCTCAGATGACGTAGTTTCGATTCTCGGTCAGGCTTTCACTTTTCTTATATTAACTGATACTTTAATTTACGTAGACCTAAACAAATCTTTGGTTAAATCAACAAAATATTTGGTTGTGATAACCAAATGAAAACAACAAAACAATTTGGTTTAGACAACAGAATATTTCATTTCCCCTATACAAAAAATTAACTGGGTTGGACCAAACAAACTTTGTNATGCATTTCCAGCAACTGTTTTAACATTGTCTGTACGGAATCACTCGTTACGTATGCTGCTAATGAACATTTTATGCTTCCGTTAATGTGTTATGTTTTTGTGTTTGTGCCTCAACGCATTACTTCCGCCCATATATTCCTGTACAATAATTGTTTATTTAAGTGAGCTCTACCACCCCTCAATGTTTGTCCCATGATTTAAGAATCATCCTTTATTGATGCTTACTAATGGTATAAAACTCCTAATAAAACAAGTTCAACAGGAAACTGAAGAGTAAATTTTAAAATTTGAAATATTTATTTGCACACGTTGTCCAGAACTGAATGTATATATTTAAGATCATTCCGATTTCGTAGGTGGTCACTTTAGCCGGGATTGCTAAAGGCGTAACTATCCGGCTCAGATGACGTAGTTTCGATTCTCGGTCAGGCTTTCACTTTTCTTATATTAACTGATACTTTAATTTACGTAGGCCTAAACAAATCTTTGGTTAAATCAACAAAATATTTGGTTGTGATAACCAAATGAAAACAACAAAATAATTTGGTTTAGACAACAGAATATTTCATTTCCCCTATACAAAAAATTAACTGGGTTGGACCAAACAAACTTTGTNCAATTTGGTTTAGACAACAGAATATTTCATTTCCCCTATACAAAAAATTAACTGGGTTGGACCAAACAAACTTTGTTTGATTCAACATAACTTTTTTTCTAAGTGCGTGACGTCAACTCGCTCTCAATGGTTCTCACCCTGACCGACTAGTTGACGAAGACGACGTGCCATAGAACTTTCTTTGAAAATCTTCACATGCACCTTGTGCATAAAAAAAAAACTGTATAGGGTGGAATGTAGAAATTTGGGCGGCTCTTAAAATGGAGGTCTTGAAAGCCGAAGAGGATGAGGTGAGGTGATTATGGACTAGCACAGGGATGCAAGAGCAGGGGAAACGGGATATCACCGAGAAAACCCGCCCACCAGAGGCATCGTCTGGCACGTTTTTAGTCTACTTTCCGAACTAAAGATAGGTTTTTGAGATCGCTTTCGTGTGTGTGTGCTTTAGTTTATGGGTGTGCGTATGTAAACACCCTCTTCGTTAAAACATTTTAAGCCAGTGAACCGAATATTATCAAACCTGGTACATGTGTAGTATTGTAAGGACACCCGACTTTTATAATTTCTGACTACGCTGGGTACTTAATTTAAATGGTGACTATTACGTAATATCTTGCGAACCATCAAAACCAATTTGAACCAATTTCGCAAGTTAACGGTTCACCATGTAATCATTTAATTTAAAGAGGTATAATGTTGTTGCGTTCACTATTTTGGAAGATAGGGCTATATGAATAAATATAATTTTTGCGTCATATCTCAACCGATTCCCCCAAAATTTGGCATCAAGTAATACTAGGTAGGCCATCTAAAGAGTTGCAATTTAAAAGGATGAGACTTATTTTTAAATTTGCAGAAATATTAATATTTTATGTTAATTTGCACTATTTAAAATATCACTTGACCAATTTCGGCTAAACTTATTGTGCTGAGAGTATACATTACAAGCATCAAATATATCTCTTCATAGCCTTTATTGTCCTCCATTTTGTAAAATAATTTCTCATGAAAAATTAAATTTTTTGTGTCAGATCTTGTGAAACAATTGACCGATTCCTACTAACTNTGTAAAATAATTTCTCATGAAAAATTAAATTTTTTGTGTCAGATCTTGTGAAACAATTGACCGATTCCTACTAACTTCGTTAGAGAAACACTACGGCAGTTCATGTATACTAATGTGTCTTATCTAGGTCAAACACTTCCTTTCAAAATGGTGGCTAAAATACTTCATGTTAATATACTCTTTCTACGTACCCATATAACCGACTTAAAATTAACTTTGTACGTTGACAGTATCTATTATAACCACTAAATGTTTCTACACAGACTCTCTTTTGACCACCATTTTGCAAGATTACACCACATGNTGTAAAATAATTTCTCATGAAAAATTAAATTTTTTGTGTCAGATCTTGTGAAACAATTGACCGATTCCTACTAACTACGTTAGAGAAACACTACGGCAGTTCATGTATACTAATGTGTCTTATCTAGGTCAAACACTTCCTTTCAAAATGGTGGCTAAAATACTTCATGTTAATATACTCTTTCTACGTACCCATATAACCGACTTAAAATTAACTTTGTACGTTGAAAGTATCTATTATAACCACTAAATGTTTCTACACAGACTCTCTTTTGACCACCATTTTGCAAGATTACACCACATGNCTCTTTCTACGTACCCATATAACCGACTTAAAATTAACTTTGTACGTTGAAAGTATCTATTATAACCACTAAATGTTTCTACACAGACTCTCTTTTGACCACCATTTTGCAAGATTACACCACATGAAAATTAAGGATTTTATGTAATATATCGAGGAACAATAAACCGATTCCTACCAAAATCCGCAGACAAGTAATTACTATGGCAGGACATGTATACTGATGTGCATTAAGTACGCCAGACACTTATTTTCAAAACGGTGGACATGTAAATATTTTATATTAGTAAGGTATATCCATAAAATCACATAACTAATTTCAATTCGTATTAGTATGCGGACAGAATCTATTACAGCCATCAAAGACTCTTTTGACTACCATTTTGTAAGATAGCACCCCGTGTTTAAATTACGTTTTGCCATATATCGGAAGCTAATAAACTAATACTCTCCAATTTTTTTTATGCCAGTAGTGCCACAGTAGCGCATGAAAAGTTAAATAATTAAAATGTTCTAGATACTTATTTTCAAAATGGTGTGCAAATAAACACTTTCATTTTAGATTAATGTTATGTATCTACGAAATAATGTATCCAAATTTGACTTAACTTTATATCCTGGCAATATATATTAGAGACCTTAAAGGTGTCTTAAAAAACCTATTTGTCCACCATTTGAAAGACAGCACCACTATGGTGCAATGTTTTAATATTTTATTTTAGTAATAGATCAACCGATTCTAACAACATTTTGCACACAAGGTACATTATTGTTGGTCTTCTATTTTAGAGGATAGTACTACATGGAAGCAGTAAACGTTTACACCATATTAAAAAAAAAANATTATTGTTGGTCTTCTATTTTAGAGGATAGTACTACATGGAAGCAGTAAACGTTTACACCATATTAAAAAAAAAACAGCTCAATTTTGCAGGTTGTTATTACTATGATAGGTAATGTTCCATATATACCTGAAAATGATAAGGCACTTATTTTCAATATTGCTGCAATATAAATATTTTAAGATAATTTGGTTTCTATAACATATTAGTAAACCAATTTCGACCAAACTTGGTATGCTGGAAATATCAACTAGAAGCATTGTGAACTGATAAGTTTTAAGTGGGCCAGGCACTGATTTTCAAAACAGTTACTATGAAAATTTTTTATTACTAGGCTATATTAACGAAATTATTTAACCAATTTTAACCAAACTTTGTATGTTGGCAGGTATGCTGGTAGACAATTCCTACTAAATTTGACAAATAGGAAATACTACGGTGCTCTTCGTAAACTGGTATTTTTCATGTGTGCCAGACACTGATTTTTAAAATGGCGCTCACACCAATATGTTTTTCTTACTATACTTTATCTACGAAACCATGTAACCAGGTTTAACCTATATTTGTATNATTATTGTTGGTCTTCTATTTTAGAGGATAGTACTACATGGAAGCAGTAAACGTTTACACCATATTAAAAAAAAAAACAGCTCAATTTTGCAGGTTGTTATTACTATGATAGGTAATGTTCCATATATACCTGAAAATGATAAGGCACTTATTTCCAATATTGCTGCAATATAAATATTTTAAGATAATTTGGTTTCTATAACATATTAGTAAACCAATTTCGACCAAACTTGGTATGCTGGAAATATCAACTAGAAGCATTGTGAACTGATAAGTTTTAAGTGGGCCAGGCACTGATTTTCAAAACAGTTACTATGAAACATTTTTATTACTAGGCTATATTAAGGAAATTATTTAACCAATTTTAACCAAACTTTGTATGTTGGCAGGTATGCTGGTAGACGATTCCTACTAAATTTGACAAATAGGAAATACTACGGTGCTCTTCGTAAACTGGTATTTTTCATGTGTGTCAGACACTGATTTTTAAAATGACGCTCACACCAATATGTTTTTCTTACTATACTTTATCTACGAAACCATGTAACCAGGTTTAACCTATATTTGTATGGTGCAAGTAGCTTTTATTACAACCAGCGATGTGTCCAAAGAGAGCTTCTTTTTCCAACCATTATGCAAGATAGCTCAAATGTTATGCCATATTTCGGGAAACATTAAACAGATTCCCACCAGATTTTCATAAACAAGTATTAATACGGTAAACTCCATGTAAACTGGTGTGTTTTAAATGGGCCAGACACTTTAAATTTGTTTTTTAAACACACATTTTTCTATCTCAGTCTTACAAAAAGCACTTCTTCATCAAATTTACACACATACGTATGTAGATGGTTCATGAAGTCCTGTGTATCACCTGAAGAAGGGGGCAGATTCCAGGCCTCGAAAAGTCGTGAAGACTTGTAATTATTTTTGTGTTATCTTCTTTCATCGTTCTGTCTCATTTCAATTGGTTTATCTATTCTTTTCTCTGGTTATTTTTGTGGTGCCGGTGTTGTTCGTAGTGTTGAATTATATGGTTTTATAATATGACAAGGAATACTTTTCCTTACTTGTGTTCCATTGTGGTTCTTCGTCCTAATTTTTTTCGCGTGTTTTTAGTTTTTATTGTTCAGCTGTGTCTACTGATATGGTTTTATGCACTATTTTGTTCACTTGTGTGATGTTTTCGGTTTCGTCAAAGTGTTGGCTTTTCTTTTGGTTTGCTTTTGTAATAAGTTGGCCGTCCGTCTTTCTGTCGTTTTAGTTATATATATTTGTTTTCCATTGACAAGGAAACAACTTTTGCTAATTATCTGTCTGTGGTGTTGTAGAGGTTTTTTTAGTTTTTTTTGTCTTGCGGAGTTCTGTTTGTGTGCAATTTTATTTAGTCTCATTATCATGGTTGACAATTGACACAGTCCCGTCATAGCAACATTATATCATATGTAGATGAAAGTAGGCTCATAAGTTAAGTTGGTAACTTCTGGTTTTTCTTTTGCTCTCTCGTGTTAGTCACAAGCAGATGTCAGAGGATCGACTGCCATTTGTGTCGCCTCTTTGCATGGCACGCCTGTCTGACAAAGGGCACGGGAAGGGAAAGTGCCATTAGATGTTTTAAAGGGAGAGGGTGGGAGCAGAGGGTTTCAAATAAGGAGTTGATGGTGCGGGGGGGGGAGACTTAGCCGCATTCATCTCGGCTGGCGCGTGGGCTGCTTGGTATGCGCGCGACCCGCCTCTGTGGGGAGAGCTTGCTCTTCTCACTTTGAAGAGGCAAGATGGATGCTCCCGGTAACCTGCTACTGTTGCCAGCGCGAGATAACGTCGGAGGGTGCTCACGCCCATTTATTACGGCAGTAAGTCGGATCCCTCACGCATTCGCTTCGGCAACAGCAACACCTCCCATCTTCACCCCTCGCCTTAATAATTCTACTGAAGTTGTACATGTGGCATTAAAAGAAAATGTAACCTTATCCCGACTTAAAACACTTCAAATCTACATACGTTACGTTCCAGACAGATCACATCTATACACGTGCCAAATACCGTCCCATGTTCAATACAGGTAAATGTTTCATGTCGGCCATCCAAAAGCCAAGTGTCTTCTACCTCTAGCATCACAAAAAAAAACGGCATATATAATCTTTTTCTAGATGGAGAAACCAATTACATATATGGTTAGCAAGGTGTTTTTGACAGATGCAAAGGCAAGAATGTAGTTGAATGTTGGGACACGTGGAGATTGGTTTCTGCGCAGCTTATATGCGTACGCTATCTCATATTCATTCTACGGGTTCAAATTCTCTATAACGACCACAACCACGGAAGACGCCAGCTTCTGAGGAACACCGAACACGCATTGTGGTATCAACGTCCAGCAGGGGATTCCTCGCATCATGTGCTGGTGTTGGCCGAAGTACGCACCCTGGTTCCAGCGTAATAACAAATACAACCTACCCGATGTCAAATGTTTTAAATGTTACTTTACTATTAAGCGCTAAACCGTACGTAAACGGGGCTATAGGGGAGTGGCAAATAATAACTCATACTTAGGTAGATCAGAACAGTATACAATGGGTGTTTATTTAACATGTAGAACTATACTAGAATTTAGCTACACATACATTACTGAGTCTAGACGGGGGGACTTTATGTATTATATCCCGGATGTAAGATCATTCTACTAAGATATATTATCACGCCACTTTCCTATTGAAACCCACCTGGAGAGACCCACCTTGTCCATGTTGCCGTTGGCTTATTCAGGCGGTTAGCGAATGCCAGACTCACCCATATGCAGACGTCCTTTTGGTCCGATGACCCGATGATAAAAGACGCCGCTCATAGGGTTTCACGTTCATACATATATCAGGCCCCCGTTTACTGGACGGTAGAGGAGTTTCTGCTGTTGTCTCTCGTAACGTATTCCAGCAACCACGGTTCCTGTCCTGGTTTATGAAGGTGCAGTCAGGTAGGCCGTTCAGTTAATGCCTGATCATAGTTCATAACAAAGGACTCTCTGGTTTCAAAGAACACCACGACGTTTAAACTGTCATTTATTTTTAAAGCGTAGGTTTGAGGTTAAAATCAGGTGCAAAAAACCATAATCTGATTGTTGAAGCACGGAAATTTACCTTTAATGAATTTTTCAACAAATGTTGAGGGCATGCGCAGAGGACGAAAATACTGAAATCGGTCTAAATCAGTTTACATCATATTTAGTCTGTGTTACAAACACTCTGTTCTCGTTAGAGTCCTGGGCAATTTGTATACGTATACTATGTACCGTTTTCAGTGCTCAGTTTACCAGTTAACGTTATGTTACACTCGGCTCTCTTCGTTACGCAATCTTGCACAACGTGAAAGCCCCACACAAAGGTCCGAAAAAAAGGCAGTACCCTGATTGTGAACCATTTTCAAAGCCAGAGTTGAAATGTCGCAAAGTCTAAACAAGCTGGAAAATTCGCCGAGGTAGAAACAAATATGTGGGTACAGATTACTATAGGCAGTTCACGGTAAAGTGAGCACTTTTGAGGTTCTGGTTACTTAGCCATTTTTTTATCATTCCAACACTCTTTAAAATAAATATTATCATGTAAGTAATAACCACAGTGTATATATTTCACCGGACTCGTAAGTTAACGTCTAAGGTTGCAATAAAAAATATTTCCTTACTATTATTCCAAACGAGAGGGCTTCAAAAAGTGCGTCACAATCAAACCACAATCAAGGGGTGAAACAGAAGGATTTGGGTGAGAAGTGTTAACAGGACTCCGAACTGGCGGAACGGCTGGCTACTGTTGGCCTGGATGTCTTCCTCTCACCCAGGGTGGCGAGCGGTCGCAGGTTCGAGGTCGGGTAAACTCCTTACTTATTATCCTTCTCGGACTTTCTTTTGGGTCTTACTATTCTTAAACAGAGGTCCTTATAGTATAATAAGTAACTCATTATTTAAAGTATTATTAATTCTTGTAACTGTATTTAAATTACTTCTTTCTTGATTTGTTTTTGTTTTATGGCTATATTAAACTAGCCAGCTGATATTTAAAGGAAAGGAACATAAACGGTAGTTTAGTTTTTAAGGGGCCTCCTCTCTTTCCATTATCAGTATTTTGCAATAAACACTCGGGTGTTAATAAGCACGCACAATAAAATCGTTTTGTAAGACTATTTATTCTGGCCCCACGAAAACAAAATTTCTACCATAAGGCAAGACTTACAACCAAATTAAATACTTTGGTATATAATTTCACGCGGTATCAACGGGGAACTGAAAATTAGAAATCAAATTATCGTGTCCCCCTTCCTCCATATTTTATCTATCCTGAATATATGTTTACTCTAATTTGTTTTCATTACATTGTTATATTTAAACTTATATTTATGTAAGACGCTCAATTTCCGTGTTGGCGTGGCCTCGGACAAAATTTGTTTTTACTTTCTATACACCACACAAAATTCACTGAAGAATTCGAAAGGCGAAGCTTAGCCGCAGGAAGACATAATTCGTTTAGTTTTAAAACTTCAGAATGTTGCATACGACGTTTAGCGACAAATTCAAATTTTGAACTGGCAAATCCATGGTAAAATGATTGTTTAGTTCCAATCTACAAAGCCCCAAAAATAGCGTATATGCAAAAATTGTTTTTCATTAAAAAATTGCCATCTTCTCCATTTTAATATCATAAAAATTTCGAATGTCAGGCAATTGCAACTGTTGATTAAAGTTTGATTAGTTACAAAAAGTAACGTGCAATATCAAAGACCTTCGAATTCAGAGCGAACGAAGATACCATAAAGATTTTGTTTGCTTTAAAACTAAAATAAATATATATAGGGGAACCCGGGGCAGAACGGGGTACTAAGTTGAAAATATGTTTTAAAAATACGAAAGGATTAATTAAGAGAGCTGCAAATTTTTCTATGAGCACATTGTAATGTAACAATCACAAAAATACAATAATATTATAAAAAAACAAAATAACAATATTTTATTAAAAAAAAAGAAAATTATGCCATGTGCCCCGTTCTGCCCCGGGCATGGGGCAGAACAGGGTGGTAATGACAAGTAATTGTAAAAACATATAAACCTAGTGGAAGTGCAGGAATAATAAGTTTGCTCTATATTTATTTACTTTTAAGTGACTATAAAGGTTTAACTACAGTTTTAATTGATTGTGTCCTTTTCTTAAGCCTATTCACAAAATTCACACACTAGGACAGCCTCATCATCTTCGCTATCTATTGACGCACAGTAATTGCGTGCCCATTTTAGGCACATGGAACAAGCGACCCAACCTTCAACTGACGTTGAGTAAAATTCACCGCAATACAAACATTCACAGTCAGAACAATCCTCAGAATCACTCTCGTTAGTTTTGGGTTCTCTCTTCAGCTCCTGCATTTTTCCATTTATCTCCAACCTCTTTCATTTGTTTTTTTCATTATTAATTTTATTCTCTTTCTGCAATAGTTGTATCCTTGCTCTTTATTCTTTGGTAAAGTTCTTTTCCTCTTTTTCCTTAATAACGGCTTCGAACTCTTTTTTGTATGGGGAATCTGTTAAGACAGCAGTCTTCCCTCTCTTCCGATTCGTCCTTTTAGCAATTTCTTTAACTTTTGGGATAGGTATTAGAATTTCAGGTGAAACATGAAATGAAGAGGCCCTGTTGTCAGTTGTCATCCAAGAGCACCCAGGAGTGGCACAATTAGCCTAATTAATTGGACCTTCTTAGTCGGAGTGTCATCATTAGAGTTGGCTGAAACCTCACCAGCTTTATCACCCAACCTGATAGAAATGTCTTTTTCAACTGGTGTGCTAGGTGAAGGCTGTTCCAATTTTTCAGCTCCATATATGATCACCTCTTCACTTGAAGGCCTACCAAGTCCGATGTCAGTTGTGTATGCTGGGAGAAAATCGGCGTCGGTGAATATGGATGGGTCAGTTGGCCATATTCCTGTAGCTTGGAAACCATCAATAGCAGTTTTCATTGTTGCGCTTTGGATAAAAGCTGATCCAAAAAGCGTTGAAATTTGAAAGAGAGTTACGACTTTCCCTGGGTTGCTTCGTAGCCATTTTCGAAGCTCATCGATGTAATGAAGACTTAAAGGCTTCATAAAAGAAACATCAAGTGGCTGAAGTCTGTGAGAACAATGTGGTGGTAGACATAGCAACGAAACGCCACTCTCCCTCGCGTAGTTTATAACCTCAATGTTCTTGGTATGTGTTGAGTGGCCATCTAACATAAGAAGAACCGGGAAGTCTTCTGATGCCTTAGAAAATTCCACAAATTTTCGAAACCATACATAAAATTACTCGGCAGTCATCCATCCAGTGCTGTGCACCTCAGCCCAACTTCCTGGTGGCAATCCTAACTCAAATTCTTCCTGCTTCTTCTTTTGAGGAAAAATGAGCAATGGGGGTATGTAAGCTCCACTTGCCGACATACAAATAAGGCAGGTTAGAGTTTCGCCCCTTTCTGCGGATGTTAACGATCCGACTTGACGTTTCCTCTTGCAAGCTATGATCTTTGATTGGTTTTTAGGGTTCACTGAATTGCCCGTTTCATCGCAATTAAATATTTGAGAAGCCGTTAGTTTGTGCTTGTCGAGTAAATTCGTTAGCAACGAAAAAAAAAAACTATCTACAACAACTTTATTAAAGCCCATGGCTCTTGCATCAGATGTTGCTTCGGGTTTGCGAACATATAAAGTAGGATGTCTCTTAAGGAATCCATTGACCCAATCTTGGCCTGCGATTCCATTTTGAAATATATGACCAATGCTATTTCTAACAGCGAACTGATAAGCTCAGCTACGCAAGTCTTTTATTGTTAGACCGAATAACCTAGCCTCCATAATTTTTAAGTAATTAACGAGCTCAAGTTACTGCTGTTCCGTAAATACGTGTTTAAATTTTCCAGCCGTTTTATAAATCTTGTAGTCAGGGCTTTCCTTTATTTTTTTGCGCATCTTTCCAGAGTAGACTGGGGAACATCATATTGGTTAGAAGCCTTCAAATACCCAGATTGGTCCGAAATAACAGCCTAGACAGCATTGTTTATTGCCTCAGTAGTCCATGATTGCCTATTTGTTTTTTTCTTATAGTCTCTAACCATCTGAAATTGAAAGAAAGAAAAAATTAGGGGCGTACTAAAAACGATCTCTTAGTTAAAAACATTGCGGGGCAGAATGGGGTACTTCCCCATTCCGCCCCACCCGTTCCGCCCCAGGGACACGATTTAGGTTAGGGAGGTGAGGTCACTCGAGAAAGATACGTAAACAAACGTTTAACTACACGAAACTAAAGACAATTAAACGTACTTCAAGCATGTACTAAATATAGTTGTAATGTAAACAAGTATGTATACATTACCTTGGTTACAAATCATTAGAAGTTACAATAGAGGAGCAAAAAATTACACAACGAAAACTTCACGCACCGTTGCTCGAGAAAACTAGACAGGTAGTGAGTGACATTCTAGTTCATACATTTTAGGCTGCATGAATAACAACGGGTATATTTTGAGTCAAATATCGTGCCCCAAAAGCCTCTAAAATATGTTCTATAGTTAAAAAAATTTCCTGATTTGCAAAGGTCACACTGAAAGTGCCGTCACAGGGTCATGTAAGTGGGTACAGGCACAGGACATGGTATTATGTACACAGAAAATATCAAATATTGCACCACACCAAGCAAGTATTGCAGGGGACCGACACTTGCAGGATGCACTTGGCATGGTGTTGAACCACCCGCAGCACGGAGACAGGCTGCTATACTGTTAGGCATGGAGGCATACAGACTTCGGATGTTCTCCTGAGAAAGATCCTGACACAGCTGGCCAGACCGACCCTCCGCTGCGGCCGAAGTTGCCGTCTAATCTGGTCTCAAACGTTTTCCATAAGCGAGAGGTCTGGGAACCTTGATGGCCAAGGATTCATGCTGACGTCATGNTAATCTGGTCTCAAACGTTTTCCATAAGCGAGAGGTCTGGGAACCTTGATGGCCAAGGATTCATGCTGACGTCATGAAGGCAGGCCAGAGATACCCATGTTGTGTGAGGCTGGGAATTATCCTGCTGGAAATGTGGTTGTCAAGCTGCACCAGGAAGGGGAGCGCACGTGGTTGCAGAATTGCCTGGACGTATCGCCATGCCGTCAGGGTTTCTTTAGTTACCACCGGTGGGGTGCGATAATCGTAGGAAATGTCACCCCAAACGATGACACTTCTCGTTGAGGCAGTGTGCTGCTCTATAATGAAACGTTTATCACGGCGCTGGCCAAATCGTCTCCAGACTCGAATTCGGTGGTCGTCGGTATTCAGACAGAAGCATGATTCGTCGCTGAACACCACTCGTTGCCAACGCGAAGCTGCCATGATGCCCATTCTCGGCAGGTCACACGTGCTCGGCGATGCTGAAGTCGTAATGGCAGACGTCGTAAGGAACGCCGCGACGACAGATCCTGCTCAGCTAGCCGCCTGGATATGGTACTGGTGGACACAGGCGTATCCCCCAGCTGCTATGACGTGTCCCTGGACTGTGCGTATTGACGCCCGTAGAGTACTTACAACGTGTAGCACGATTAAACGATCCTCCATGCTGGAGGTCTGTTGGGGTCGACCCGAGCCTTCTCAACGGGTGTGTGTAAACCCCTCCCCCCCCCAATGTTACTACTGCGTCCAACAGCGACTCGAAGTGAAGGAAGAAAGGTTCAAATGACGAGCAATGCGCCAAAACGACCTATCTACCTCTCAGAAGCCGACGATGCCGCTTTTTCAAACTCATGCAGCTGGACAAAGGCTTGTCGAATACGCCGTCGGGGCATGCTGCAGGTTCACTGAAATTGACTCTGTAGCTCAAACTGCTACTAAGGCCTTATTAGATGTCTTGCAGCTATGAATGATGAAGGGACATGTATTACTCTTAGTGGCACAATCGCCCAAGCAAACAGTATTAAACGCTAATGGGATACATGTAGGACTCTGACAATACTGTCTGGTAACCTTCGTTGTACTCGCGCGTTTCGTTCATGGTGATCCTTTGTTTTTGCTAATGAGTGTATCATCAACTTGTTTCTGCGAGACATATATATCAATAATGCCATACGTTAATTGATGTTTGCCAGTCATTTTTGAAAACATCATACATGCTGGCTTTTGTATGATTGTATGAGCATTTAAGGATATCAGCTTCAAACTGAAACTTTTTTTCCCTGTGTTTTTTCACGGTTTGTAAATATTTTTCAGTGAACTCTAAAACATGTCAACAAGAGCATTAAAAAAAACTAATACTGTAAAAAAAGAAAAGCGTAAGCATTTTGTTCCGGATTTATTGAGTTAGCTTGCTGGCCCAACGCAAGATCGCTTTATAAATTATTCCGATGGCCCGTGTTACTATCGTGGGGCTAGTCAAGTAACTTTCCGTTTCTTTCTAACAAAGTGGCATATATGACCCAATATCATGTTCTAGGTTATCCACTGTAGAAGGGAATGAAAAAGGCCACTGTTTATAGTAAAATCTGTCTCAGAGGTATGATACATATAACTTAAGTAATTACTGATTGTTAAATTTAATTTAAATTGTGGTATTTAATTATATTTTAAATATTTAAAGCACGAGGAACTAAAAAAAAAANGATTGTTAAATTTAATTTAAATTGTGGTATTTAATTATATTTTAAATATTTAAAGCACGAGGAACTAAAAAAAAAAACAAGTAATTATCAATATAACTAATAAGTCTACTTTCTTAGACAAGAATGCAAATAATTTTGATGANGATTGTTAAATTTAATTTAAATTGTGGTATTTAATTATATTTTAAATATTTAAAGCACGAGGAACTAAAAAAAAAACAAGTAATTATCAATATAACTAATAAGTCTACTTTCTTAGACAAGAATGCAAATAATTTTGATGANTAAAAAAAAAACAAGTAATTATCAATATAACTAATAAGTCTACTTTCTTAGACAAGAATGCAAATAATTTTGATGAAGTTCTCAAATGGTTGGATGGTAGGTGAGTCTTTACGTATCGTTGACAGCGATATCATTAAAGGTGGAACCAAAAAAAACCAATGCTTGTGAGCCTATTACAGATACACACGTGTCTTACCCGGGACACGAACCTAGAACACCTAATAACTTAAAATGGCGAGACACCCACTGCATTTAGGATGTCGACTTTGGAACACCAACTTCGGTTGTGATCAGTCTAAAGTTGTGGTAGATTTGGTTTACCATTATCAAATATTTACAGGAACATCATTTTGAAAACAAGTGTTTGAGTCGCTCAAAACAGGTAAGTTTTGGCGCTATTGTATACAACAAGGCCTACAGCGAGGATCTTCATTGCCTTATCTGATGCTTCTGCTGCCAGCATACGAAGTTTGGTTGGATTTCCGTCAAATTATTTAGAATATACAAGTTCACCAATATAATTTATATTTCTGCAAAAAAAATAATCTGACCCATTTAAAATATGCAAGTTTACATGGCCCACTGTAGTACCCACTACTTACGTGAAACATTTGGTGGGAATTAGTTGGTTGGTTCCCGAGATTTGGCATCATTGTTACGTTTTATCACCAGCCACAATCTTTGAAAAAAAAAAAACGGCCAGAAGAGGGCATCTATAGTAATGTTTGACGCATCTAATGAATACTCTGAGCATACAAAATTTAATTGGAGCTGGTTTCATTGTTTAATAGATTTTACTAACTTATTTAAATTATTTATATGGCAGCAATAACGTAAATAATGACAGACACCCAAAACGTGAAAATTTATGTGGTAACTGCAGCACTACTTGTGAGCAAAATTCTCCGGGAAATGATTGATTGGTCCCCAACATATGGTATAACAGCTAAATTTTCTCATGTGGTTCTACCTTCATTAATGCAGAACGAAATGACCGTGTAGTAACACATTTCATTTACTTAAATAAAATATATAAACACCATCTTAAAAATAAATGCTAAACCCACATAAAACCTGAGGATTTGCATTGCTTGCCATAATACTACTTGTTTGTCAAATTATGTAGGAATCCGTTTATTGTTTACCGTGATATGATAAAACTTTGTTTATTCATGTATCATCATCTTACAGAATGATGGACAAAAATGGTTCTACGTAGACACATTTGATTGTTGAAAAGATACTGCCAGCATACAAAGTTAAGTTGAAATTTTGAAAATAAGTATCAAGCACACTTACAAAATGTCAGTTTACATAGCCTACTGTAGGACTACATGTTTGCCAATTTTGATAGCAATCGGTTGTTAGTTTTCCGGAATATGACAAAACTTTATTAAATAGTGTGGCGCTATCTTTCAAAATGATGAACAAATAAGACTTTAGGAAGACAAATATGATGGTTTTTATAAATACTGCTAGTATAAGAAGTTAAGTTGAAATTTGTTTCACAGTTTCGTAGATATAGCATAGCATAGTAATCTTAAAAGTTTATACGGTCGCCACCCACAAAACTACGCCGGTTTACCTGACGTACTGTAGTATTACTTGAATACAAAATTTGGTTAGATTCATTTGATATTTTCCCGAGATAAATTTATTTCCCATTTGGCACTATCTTACAAAATGGTGGACTAAGACGGCATGTTATTTACCCATTTGATACTCGAAATAGATTATTTCTGCATACCAAGTTTCGTCGAAATTGTACAAACGGTATAGTAGAGAGAGAAAATGAACCCTAAAATATTTATATAGCCACCATTGTGTAAATACGTGTTTTCCATTTAAATTTCAAGTATTAACATAGTGTACAAGTAGTATTACTCATATGCCTAATTTGGCAGGAATCGGTTGACTATTTCTCGTGACATAATGGGAAAGCTTTATTCTTTCATACTGCACTATCTTTCAAAATGGTCTATCAATGCTCTAAGTTAAATGTTCACATCTTGCAGTATCAACGTAAAAAAATTGCTTTAAATCGGTTAGATGGTTCCCGAGGTATAACATAAAACCCTAAATTTAACAAAATTCCGCGATTTTGAACTTAAGTACCCAGTAAGATCGAAAACTATAAAAGTCGGATGTACTTGCAAAATATTGTATGCGAATCGAGTAAGGGGAAATTAGGTTGTCGTGT